>OU015496.1:50606982-50896982 GCA_907164885.2 Dolomedes plantarius
AGCCTGATTAATACTACTGTATTTTTATAGATGTTAATATTCATTTAATTTTTTAGCAGCAATAAGATTAATTATCAGGCAACAGTGTTAATTTATTTTCTTTGTTTTTGAGGTCCAAAGTATTATAAACTTCGTAAATGCCTTATGCAATAAAATAACTTATTTTAATTGTACAACAGAAGCACAGAACTTTTTAAAATTCGCAATAAAATTAAAATTGGCATTTTAAGTTTCGAACTAATTTATATACTTCTTCATTAGGCCGGTGAGCAGCAGGTGTGTTTGTTTCTATGGGTTTGCGTATTGTCCATAGAAATAAATGCAGTTATTTTTCCAATACGAAAATTCCTCATTGCTCTCTTAGTGGCTGGCAACCTCTTTAATAACCCTTCTTTAGGGCCTAGATTCGAAGTCAATTCTCTTAAATTCAAGCCTAGTATTCTATCGATGGAACTATTCCGGCGATACGAAGAACTCTCGTTTTTTTAAAAAATTCCATTCTTAAGAATGCTAAATCAATTAATGCAACCTTAAAAATTGTAATACATTTCCTTTTAGTCAAAGAACGTCAAAATATGTAGTTAAAAAGTCCATATTCATGGACAAATACATCTTTAAATGCCTACTAGAAATAAATGAAAGTCTTAAAGCCTAGCCCAGGAAAATTCCTTGTGTTTTGTGTGGCTGAACTCTAATATTTAGAAACAAATTGGTTCATGATTCCCGAATTCGTGTTTCTTCTTGTTTAAATATCATATATAGTTTCGAGTAGATTGAGAGTAAATGTAAAAAAAAAATAATAAATAAATATAATAAGGTTAAGAGGCAGTATTAAACACAAATGCCATTGAAGAAAATAATATTTATGAGGAAGACGTGTTATAGTTTCAAAGGACTTATGACTATGAACATTACATTTGAATAGCCTATTTTATTTAAATCATGAGGTAAAGATAAAATGCAGTACATTCTCCAAGTGTTCATAAAATAGGATAACTTTTATCTAGTTCATGCAATTAAAAATATAGAAAAGGTAATAGCATATTACGTGACATAATGATATTTGTAAATAATTATTACTAAATTATATCAAAATTAGGTTTGCGCACGCCTTCAGTTAAATATTATGGCTTGACCACTAGCGCTGTTATATTTAATGAAATATCTGCTATCAGATTTTACTCTAGCAGTAAGAGCATTTTTGTTGATATTATCATTTAAGCGATGGTTTGATTTGTAACTGATTCATTCATTCACAAAACAAAGAATGCCAGGTGGGTCAAGATTTAAAACTGTATTTCTTGCGTCGTCAACTGCAATGAATCTTTTAGGAAGCGATTCTTATCAAAAGCTAACTGTTTAGACACCTGACACGTGCCATTTGGTCACGCTTGTATTTAAACACATGGCTACCTCTTTTCGCCTTTCTCCGGACAATGGCCGAATGGTAGGGTGATGACACCAACATTTGCAGGTAAGAGTCCTGGCATGAATGTTTGCGGACGTTCGAAATCCTTTGTTCGAAATTGTCTGTGGGAAAGTAATTTCCGATTTAAACAAAAAACCCTGTAGCAAAAGAGAAACGTAGGTTTCCCAGTCAACCAACATTTATTCTCTTTCGGAGAGAATTTTTAATTCTAACGAGAATAATTTTATTTATTGATAGCAAATAACTTCTTTGTAAAATAAAGAATAATATAAAGTAACACAATAGCGAAAACATCTGCATATTTATAAATAAATTCTGTATGTATAGAAGCGTTGAAATACTTTGGTTTTAAATAATTTCTATTTACCAAAAATATGATTCCTAACAATGCAGTTTTTAAAACTGCATTTTTTTATACTGCATTTGTTTATTATTGTTAGATGAATACCTTAAAATCAGGTTTATAGGATCAGGTTTATAGGAGATTTATAGGATCTAATTTATAATCTCTGATTTTACATCCGACACTTCCTTGTGACCAGACAATTTTTTGTTCAACATCCTTTGACGAATTTAAATTACTCTGTCCTCTTACGACCTTTTAGTCTGTACTTCGTCTGGCTTACATCTAGCGGTAGTTCAGTCTGTTCCTAAATTCTCATTTTAATATCTCTTTTCACTTATTACTAAACTGCATGTTAAGTCTCTCGAAGAGAAAAAAAAAGGTGATGGTGATGATTTGAATAAAATTCATTGCAAAAATAAATTAACTCATTTGTAGGACTACTCAATTTGTATAAACAGGAAAGTTTATTTTTGACATTATGAAAGTGATTGAAACTTCGTTGAAAAGTTATCATAATATTTTGGTATGTGCTACGAGGAGCTATAGCGTTCTGACAAACAATAAAATCACACAACTCAGATGTTTAGAAAATATATTGTAAGCAATTTGTATTCACTTTCTCAAATGTTTACTCAGCAACCGAGAATTAGTTTTGAATTCGTCACGGGCACTTTAGCATAACGTAAACGGTGAACCATACAATGCAGTGTCAGTTTAACTGAAAAAAAACTTCAAAATATGTTGGGAAAAAAGAAGATATCCCTACATATTTACTTAAATTTCTTTACCGTTTACCTCTTTATAATAAAAATGCATGCCAGAACAAATCAGGGTTTAAGGTATGAGGTTATAATATTCGACACTATTTTACTAAAATAGTGTTGAATGATCAAGTCGTATATTTTCAATAAGACAACTACAATGATATGATCATTTTATTTGTGACTGTTTCTTGACAAGCAATAAATGTGATTAAACTGGATAAATGTTATTAGCTAAAATGAATGAAGGGAGTTTAGTTCAAAGATATCGAGAAAAACTTTATATACTCATCGTCAGTAATTTGTTTTATTCTACTCTATACAAATACTCGATGATTTTCTCGATCGTTACCTACATTTGATGTTTTAATGTAGGCGGGAATTCCTATTGCTACAGAATCATTTATTCAAAAGTAAAAATTTGAAACTTTTTATTTAATAAAAAAATGCATGCCGCACTCTGCAATGACACTGCAAACAAAAAGAACAGGTTTTTAAATCGGTTCGAAAATAAATTATTTTCTGTTCTTTGTAGAACTTTATCACATCCACATCAGAATTTATTGTTCAGGAAAGAAAAAAATTATACAAAACCAAGTTATCAATTTTAACAAAAATATAAGTACCCTGGCCGCAAACATTTAAAGTCAGATATAAAAAGCAAGCGAATAAAAAAACAAGCCTTTTAGACACATAGACCCAATTTCATTTAATATTTGAAGAACATTCTGTACAGAATAGTCCACTTAGATTTTGGATATACCACAAACAAAAAACCTGACAGGCACCTCTGCTAAGAGAGGCAATTCAATTGTAAAGAATCGAAAATTGAAGGGAGACATCTATGTTCATCCAAATGAGCAATAATGAATTTCAAGGATATTAGGTATTTAAAGTTTGAAATAACTGTCCTTTTATGTTTCAGAGAGGTTTAATTAGATTGAAATCGGGGATCTTACAGAAGTTCATTTCTTCCTAAACAATCATGTCTTCAAACTAGCGTTGCACATCCCGCTTCTTATGGACGGACCCCGGTGTTATATTAGAAAATGGAGACTATGAACTCTTGCCACTATGTTGAAAGAGGTGAATCATGAGTGAGGTAACAGTCACTAAATATAATCGTTAAGGGCCATGTTATTAATGGCGACATCGTGTCTGACGTTGAAGCGGACGGTTGATTAGACATAGTTTCTGAGGTTATAAACTAAGACAAGTGCCCCAAGGGAAAATGTGACAAAGCAATGTCAAAATGATTTTTCTGTAATTAACTAGATAAAATTGTATGTGCATTTCAGATGGTTAAGGATCTAAAAGATGGTTGTTCACAACGATATAACCGCTAGAATTTCTAATTATCTGCATCCTCCTGTGCTGATATTTTTTGTAATCAGAATTTTCAGTGAGCACAAACCGAGTACTATGAGAAGTATCCCCATACCATTGTACGGTGCCCACCCTCCCCCACGAAAATGACGGTGTACACCGTACATTTAGTTAAACAGCATAAGTGTTCAACTAGCATTTTCTAGAGAAGACCTCGTTCATCGACTGCCTTTTAACAAGAGGATTTGTCACGGCAGAAAATACATCGTTATTGCTCAGGGAATACACTGACGTTAAGCTTTACGCTAAGGCTCCTATGTATTCAAACAGGCATTTGGTTGCCCATTGTCTTTAAATGAAGTCGCCAATTACCTCTGATGCTCACGTAAGTGCTCGTGTCTCTGTCAAACTTTTCTTAGCTGATAATAATATATTCATAGTTGGGCTTTTTATGAACTGTTAATTATCTTACCATAATGGAAATTTCATATGTTTCTTGCGGTATAAATGATGGTTGCAAGCTTATTATGAAGACAACTGATTCTACTAGTGCGAGAATGATTCTTTAGTAACCAAATTTGCGAATCTTAATGTAAATAAGCTTACCTTCCTTTATAAAAATACCTCCTTGTTGAATAACATAGGTATAAAACTATTGGTGTAATTATTTTCTTTTTTACCTTTTACTATAGTCACACGGTTTAATACTATAAATGTTACAGACATTCAAAAAACTGGCAAATATCGAAAAGTGGTCTCTGACTGTAGAATTAAGATTTTGTGTCATGATCGGTTAACAGAATAGGATATACGTATTGTGACATTGTCTCAATTACTACACGAAAATTGTAATTATATAAGTATGTGATGCCCCATTCCTACCCCTCAACATATCATCTATCGGCGAACTGTTGATCTGGGCGGTCTCATAAACTCTAGGTACGAGGCCATAAAGTTCTTGTAATGTGCGGTTCTGACGTTATAGAACGTATAAATCCCAGAGTGGTTCCAGGGCCTTTGAGATTTTTGACACTATAGTGACATCTAGAATCCCATAAACTTTGAACACTTACGAGCACTTCAAACGCCGGAGAAAGCCTTTGAATTCACCGACAGTATAAAAGACGACCCCAATAGTCCACGAGAAGATATCTGTTTTTGAGTGCGAGAGAGACGCACACCTGGTCCAAGAGGCCTTCTGTAGGCCAGCGCTGTCAGTAAACCCGAAGCCATCCTGACTATCTAACTGTATAAATTCTAACTCGCTGTACATACTTGCTTTAACTGTTGTAGTTGTAGTTTAACGTATGTTTAAAGTATCGTAGTAAAGTAATTGTAGCGAAAGGCTTGTCATATTATTGACTACGGTACAGTATATAATATCATCGTATCAAATCAAGACTGTAATCCACTTGTTGTCGGTCTTCTTCCAAAAGATATGTTACATTACCAGAGATATAACTATGAAAAGGATTCGCATAAGATAGGTAAAAAAAGGCCCCATATAACGAGTTTCGTAGCGCAGTGCTCCCCAACCTTTTAATCGCCGCGGACCGGTCAATGTTTGATAATTTTACCGCGGCCCGCTGAGGGGGGCTATGACTGCAATTTTAATTCATAATCTTGAAATGTTTAATAAACAATAAAATTAGTTACAAGATTTCTTTTGTTACAAAGGTATAAATTAGCACAAATCCGACAAAATCGCACTAACCCGAGAGAAATTCACCACAGTAAATAAAATGGAAAAAAAAATTATGTTCCTTGAGCGGCCCGGTACTTTTTGATCCACGGACCAGTAACGGTCCGCGGCCCAGGGGTTGGGGACCACTGCCGTAGCGCATTCAGATATGATGCATCATGCCTGATATAAAGCATCATATTACTCAACGTTATTGCACAGGTGACCCGAGTATAAGCGTCGTTGCACAGCTGCATGTGGTTGCAACTTGACACTTTGAACTAGTGGTTGGGAAACCTCCAGAGAAAGGTTTCGCAATGATAAAGACGGTGCTAGTCGAATGCTGTTGTGTTGAGATAACAAATTGTCTTTATACTCTAAAGTTTTGGTTTTAATTGTAAATCCATTTACTTAAAGGTATCACCAGTTAAATCATGTAAAGAGCCTAAATGCTTTGTCATAGTTAGGGATTAAACGAACCTTAAAACATTAAATATAAATTAAATGAAAAGTAAATTCTGTTCCATAATGGAGTGAAAAGATATGCCAAAATTGATACAATCACCATAGAGAGGTGGTCAGAGAAATTTCAACGAGATCCAATGATAAGAATAGAGGGTGGAATGCTTCTCGAAAAAGAGAAGCATTCACATAAAAAGGGAAATGCAAAAGGCACTTATGAATTCCAAATAAGTGACGCCAAGAAAGTAACAAAAGCTACTTCCTTCAGTGTTTACAGATTGTTGCTGTCTCCAATGAGAGGGTTTTGAGTTAATAATACAAATATATTAAAAGAATGTCCATATTTTATTTCTCTTACATGAACTTCGGAAATTTTATAAAGTGAAAAAAAGTTGCAATTGCTGTCACCTCCAACTATTTTCGAGTCAAATTATTTTCCTATCGTCGATTAAATACAGGCATCACAAGACTTCCAATTTATGGTAAGAGAATTTACGGACATCTACGGGAATTTACGGCGTTTATAATAGATGCTTTGTAGAATGTCGACGTTTGTAAGTGGGGCATCAAGATACTTCCGATATAGATGAGACGTTTTACAGACATCCAGTTCTTGTAAAAGACGTTTTGTTCATGAAAAATTGTCCATATATGCTATCGTTGAATAAAATTTCCTACGTCTGATTAAATGGAAATTTGTCAACTGAGTGACAAGAACTACAGTGGAAATATAAGCTAAAATGCGTTTCAATACAATTTACAAAAATAGTTTGGTTATAGCCCTTAAATCCATGTTAACGATAATTGTATGGCAGCGTTAGTTATGCGAAATTGGTAACTGTTATTTTAAACTATGATTTTATATATTTCATTATGAGTAAATCAATTTATTACTCGGAATTTATTAAATATGATTGTGTGCATATTATTCGATTATGTATGAATTTATTATTCTGTCTATACCCTAATGTACCGCACCATTTCTAATAAAAAGAAACATTAAAAAAAATTGCCACCTAACCGACTAATATTTTAAATTTTTTTTAATATATTTCAACACAAAGGTCTACGATTATAGATATTCGTTTCTAAGTTTCCCTTTCAAGAAAATTACAAAGGGCATAAGATACCTTGAATTTGAATTCAGGTAAAATAAATTATAAGATTAAATTATCTTTACTTTCGCAATTTACCCTACACCCTATCCTACCCTACCTTATCCCACTTTATCTTTTAAATTAACGAGACGGGTGATTTTGAGGGACAATTTCCAAAAATTTAGCTCAGTCCATATATAAAAGTTTCCTAATATGCTAATACCTATGTTCTAATTATCTCTAAAACGTCAGTACCTTATCAATCTTCATGTCACTAAAGGTAGCACGCATCATTTCCTTATCATCGTATTTTGCTCCCCATATTTCAACCAATGCATATTTCACAAGAATTTTTTTTCTCTACATTCGCTATCGTTTAGTTTATAATACGTCCAAAGTTCCCTCCGCTATTTGTCCTAAAAGTGTGGGGCCAACTTAAGGTTCTTTGTATTGATTTCTGGTAAAACGATAGGAGCTATCTGCTATCCAGAATATTTGACGTCCATGAGAGGGGTCATAGCCTCCCGAATGGTAAAAACTAGGTTGCCACATCAGAAAAATAATGCGTCACAAGATTTAGGCATTTTTCATCCTTGGAGTAGAACTTAATCAATTGTAAAATAGTGCTATGATTATCAAATATACTAATTAAACAATTATAAGTTTTATGAGAGATAATTTTGCTAATAATTGCGTTAAATAATAAAGGAATTTCAACAGAAAGACTTTTGTCCTAGATCTTGAAATGCTGTATTCAAATATTTTATAAAAGTTTTTCGCGCTTTTACTTAGTATGCAATGTTTGTTATGAAATCATTTTTTAAAACAAATGCATGTAGGCTCATAGAAAATGTATATGATTTGCGTTAAAAAAATTGAAACTTTTATCATTATTTAGAAAGCCTATGATTTCCATTTATATTTAAACTTAGCAACCTGAAAAGACAGAATCTAGATAAGATGGCATCCTCTTTTATTGGGAGATTTTGCATTATACACACCTAAACATGCAGATTAGTGCTTTGCATGAAAAGACTCATTTCATGGACTGTTTCTAAATATCGAAAATTATCATAATTCACATTTATTTAGTTCCTTTTGCATAGTATTCTGCCTAGCTTCTTTGGCATACCATGTAAATCTTAAAATAAAGGCACTGTGTTTTGTCCCGATTCATCTGATACATAAATAAAATTAACATTATCTAAGTAAACTAGCATGCATAATTGCTCCTCAGTCATTTTTACTTACTGTACTTATTGTTCGAATAATCTAAAAAGGATATCATACAAGTACTCTATCTCAACGAAATTTGTTTACAAATAATGCTTTGTAAAATCCTCTTCCACTTTTCAAATTTCATAAAAATTTTAACGTTTACATCAACACACTTAGTCGGTTTTGCAAGATCATTATCCCAATTTAAGCACTTAAAATGATAGATATCTAACACATTTTAAGATCATAGTAAGTGTTAATAGATATTAAGAGCAATATAGTATTTCAATAACAATAAATTAACAAATTAAACCCATAGTAAAATCTAAACTCGGTCTGTTAAATTTTTAGGGCATAAGGTTATGATAAAAGGGTGCCCCAACACAACTGAATGCTTTTCTTAAATTCAGTATCACTAGCAGTTTATAGGGATCAAAGTTACTTCCTTATAGGCTTAGTTTGAATATTTACTGATATCAATATTATTCTCTGAAAGTCGCAGTTAAATATTGGTGTTTGTCCCAAAACAGGCTTACAATATGTCAGTTTTGAAATGATTTTTAATGATCATTCTTGAACACCAGCTTATTAAATTCAGAAATGAAAGAACCGTGAAAAAATAATGAAAAAATATAGTTAAAAAAGTAAAATTTTCTATTATGGGACTTGTTCAAATTCTGCTAAATCCTTAATAATCAAGAGAAATTGATCACGACTGCTTCAGGGGCAAGTCGAATAGTTTGTGTTTGATTGTTATATAATTCTCCCTCACGAGATATGAAATATGCCGTTCAAGGAAAGTTTATTCATTTTAACAAAAAAATTCTCTCAAAAAAAACTCTTTCTTGGAGTTGGTTGCAGTCAAAAATAGGATTATAGATATATTACTCAAAGTAGTTCCGTTTAATTTAATAACAAAGATTCAAACAAAAAAGTGGAGAATATGCACGATTGGGCGTCAGAAATTTGTTTCAGCGTGTTAATGGAATACATTGAGTACGAAAGTTCCGGTTTTAGATCTTCATACTGCAAAAAAAATGCGTGGGTTATCTCTATCCTGTAAGTAAATACGATTTTTCTTAAGATATTCAGAGATCTTAATATATTTATATATACATATATATATATATATATATATATATATATATATATATATATATATATATATATATATATATCTGTGTGTATGATAATAACGGCCCACCATTATATATCTAATGCGTATTTAAAACTATCCTTGTTTCTTCTCAATAAAGTACAGTCTCTTTCTTCAAACAGCGGCCTAGGAATTAACGAACTAACCATCCAAATTACCCCTTAGTGCACGCGCCTTAAAGATATTTGTAAACATGAATCAGCTCCACGTTTTGTTTTCGACACGGTGCGCTTTTCGGAACAACATGCGACCCTTATGTAATCAACTCAGATGCCCAATTCTAGCCAATACAAAGATTTCCCCGCGGTTAGTACCCCTACACTTTATAACCTTCTGCAAAAGTTTACGGCATGTTTTTTACTGTGTGTCTATGTCTTGTCCTGTTTACGCGCTGCTCCGTTGCTGTCCGATATAACGAAAACGATGTAAAATCTGCGTTCTGAATGCGCCCCGGTAGGGACCGGTGGCGTTGCTATTGTGTGTGTCCAGTTGAAAAGTTTCCTGTGTGTTGCTGAGTAATATTTGTCTGCAGAATAATTGAAATAAAATAATATGCGCCGCATCTCTGCTCTGTGCGTCCCTTCAATGCCTCTCTTCTCTCTGGGTCTTTCCTATGTGCGGATTACAATATGCCTGACTTAGTGTTCCTCAAGTCTGTATCATATCCTCCACTGCGTATCATATCCTCCACTGCGTGATGTACGGAGTATTACACACACACACACACACAGATATATATATATATATATATATATATATATATATATATATATATATATATATATATATATATATATATATATATATATATATATATATATATATAACACAGCATTTTAAACAGATGCGTACAGTAAAAAATCATAAATTTCAATGTGGGTATGCGCTTGTAGACTATATCTAGGAAGACGAAATTTTTAATTTTTAGAATTTTTTGCTCTGAATACTTTCTCCCATTTATGTCTTCTCAAACCTTCTATTAGCTGCGATATTTTGCTATGTGTTGTCTCCAGTAATTTAGCTTAGAATTATGTAACTGGCAAATGAACCTCTTTGAAACAATACAATTAAGGCATTATTCCATGATATTTACAAGAAAAATTATTTGACGCATTAGTCATGACTTTTTAAGCTCTTCATCTCACATTAAGCTGTCTTTGCTGCACCAAGAAGCTAGAATATGTCAGGGTGAAAAGAGATAAGACAAACAAATTGGTTTAAAAGCTGACAAAACTGATATAAAAGGCCGCAGGTTGAATGCGCTGGAGCGAAATGTTTTTGCATATCTCCTTAGTTGATTGTATGACTAATTACCGCTAATCCTTTTACCTACGATTTTGTACAATAAAGAATCAATTTATTTTTTTTAAATCTCTGTAAAAACATTGGTTAATAAATCATGAAAGAAGTGCGTTATCTCATTTGTTAGCATTGATCATTTTTCATTCAAACTTTGGCTCAGTCAAAATTATTTTGTTTGGTTATGTGTTAATATTGGTGAGATCAGACAGCCAATTTGTTGGTATAAAATCCCAGACTCCCCAAGATACATTGCAGTAGCGGCCTTTTACCTGGGGACTGGACATGACTGCTTTGCTAAATATCTATACAGCATTAGTATATATAGCAGTCCTTTGTGCACTTTGTGCAACCAGAACTTTGAGATGGACAGAGATCATTTGCTAAGTTGTTCTTCATTGAACGAAGAAAACTTATACAGTCGATATTGGCGTTCTAGGGAGTTGATGCACCTGACATCCAGCGACTGATTTTCTTTCATGTTTATGTAGTTCATGTTTGCAGTTTTGATGCAATTATTGTTCTTGTGTTCAGTTATTGTGTTTGTATTGTTCAGCTGTTCTATTTCTGTTTTATATGCTCCAATCTCCTGCATCTTTGATGCATGGGAGCCAATGATGTACAATCAAGTGCTTTTGCAATAAAATAAAAAAAAAATTGGTGAGAAAGGTTGGTTGGTTGATTCGTTGAAAGCGCTACGGTCAACTTTTATTTCACCACGGTTAATTAGATCGGGATCTACTGTTAAGGGCCGATTCCGAACGGCTACAGACTTCCATGCCAGTAGTGTGGCTCGAACCGAACACCCAATCTCTAGCCATCTGTCTATCGTCCAGCCACTAAGAAAAGAAGACAAAGAAAAAAGAAGTCTAAGTTATCTGTAGTAATTGCACTATCACAAAACGCTTAGTAAATTAATTTATTAGTGAATTAGTGTTTTACGTATGATAACACATATACACTCTCTAAAGCGATTTCTAAAATCCCTACAAAAATCCCTTGATCGAGTAGGCCTAATTTAAAACGCAGCATTCCTGAATATCCATTATACTATCTATCGTAAGACATTCCAGAAACATCCTATGGTGAATCATTCACCTCAAGGGGATCTTAACAGATGCATGATGCTTTCACTCTTGGATTTTCACCGGGCACGTGAATCGATTTGCAAATTGACACAGCATTAAATAACCTCGTTATAACACCACGTTTCATTTAGAGATAATAATGGCGTGTTCAAGAGATAAGTCTAATTTTAACTCTCTAAAAATATCCAACAAGTATTTCTATTAATACTTCATGAGTTAACAAGATGTTCTTACTCTTGAAAGAATTAACTCTTATTCAGTGATATAAAGATTAGATAGATAAATTATGTTACTTTTTATGATTCATTTAGCCTAAGAATTGAAACTTTATTGATCAAAAAGCGAATCTGTTTTTTTTTTCGTCTAATGAATGAGGGGGCATGTTTAGAAAAGGAGTTGTAAAATTTTAAGGATATACATCCGATTCTCTTTTTGCACGGGGGATACGTTCCAGAGACATGTTACCTTTTTTTTTAAAAAAAAATCGTGTAAAAAAAGATGCATTAAACATATAAAATTGTAGATAGATTCCATCCAAATATATTTAATAAGAAAATGTTAATTTTTCATATGAAATTTGGATTCGACGGACTGAACTTGAATAAATATGTAAGATTAAATCCCCATCTCTCATTTCAATTATGTTTATACGAGTTATTTTTAAAACTGTAAAAGTGCGATAGTCGTAAATGGTTAAAAATAAATTGTATTTAGTTTTAATTAATACGTACATACATATAGCATAATCATTCATTTATTTAGTGATTGTGGGAAATGTACAATTTGAAATCCAACGTTAAAAAGAAGGTAACATTTTAACTTCCTTTCGTATTTCCCTTATGTTTCAGTTTTCATTACCCTGGAGAGGCTCTTGGTTTACACATATTTATTTTAAACCCACTCAAAAAAAAACCCACACAAATAATCGGTAACGGTTCTTTTACTGGGGATCTCGGGGCCTTGGGATGTAATTTGGATAGACCAGCATCCTATTCTGAAAGTTCCCCCTTCAGGTAACTGATTCTGTTAGGCCTCCTAATGAAGACACCGATCGGTTGCCTCCTTATAGGGTTTAGTTCTTATACTGCTACAGAATTTTGATTTAATGGTGTGTTTGGCTCTAAGTTCAGGATTTCTGTTTATTTAGTTTGATTCTCATTGAACTCTTCCTGTTATTTAATATCTTTCTCTGTTGAATTATTTACATTTTACTAGTTATAATTGTCTGTGTTTTTAATATGAAGATTTGCTGAACTTTTATTGAAAAGTTTTATTGAAAACTTTTTAAATAATTTAACGCTAGTGCGATTGGATGTGTGTGCTTTCTTTATGTAAATTAATTTCTTATTTTGTGTTGAATTATTTACAATGCATAAGGTTCTTTTTCTGAATCACACATTTGTGTCTCTTCACTTCACTTCCGCTTGTGACAGAGATACTAATATACAATAAACGTGCCCGTTTTCTATTGTTTTTCGGTCGCGAAAAATCATTCTCTGGAAATATTGAATAGCGATACATCTATTAGATTAACTTGAATAAAATTAACGCTTTGAGTTTCTTTTGTTTCACTGGTTTGAATAGGAATTCTGTTATCAGACTCTGTGATTTTACTTATGTTAGTTCCTTATATGATTCTTCGTAACGTGACGTGATCATTTTTAAATCACGTTGGAATTGCACAGCTCGTTCAACATTGAAATAAAATGCAACGTTAAGAAGAGGATTTCCAAGTTTATAGGCTAGTTGGCGGCCTTCTAGAATAGTACTTCCTGATAGTAGAACAACTCCTTCATCATCACTAGTGCTCCCTACTGCTCCTTAAGCTCCACCAGTGCTCCGCCGCGAACCGGTCAACGTTTGATAATTTTACCACGGCCCGCTGAGGGAGGACATTGATTGTTTATATTTTTACCATGTTTTTATTTACTTGCTTTCTTGTTTGTTTCTGTGTGTGTGTTTGTCCCTTACAAATCTTGCAATCGATTTTTAACTAACTTCCCGACTAGCTAGACATTTGAAACTTTTAGAATAGCTCAGAACACGATGACAATGCATTTTTTAAATACTTTTAGCCATCTTTAAGCAGATTTGAATTCAGTTTCAGTTAATTTTGTTTTGTAGACTGGTGCAGCCATCTATCGCCCGGGACGGGAACGAAAAGTTAAACGCAAGTTAACTTCCAATTCATTTTCTTTCAAGTTGATGGGATAATTCATTAAAAAATTTTTTTAAAAGTATTTATTAATACATAGAATTGTCAACTTTATATGATTCAACAGAAAATTTAAAAACATGGTACACAGAAAGTTATTTTTATCTTGTAATTATTGATTGTTTTGATTTAACAATTGATGTTATTATAATTTTGATGTATAAATGATGTTACGTATATTTATTGTTCAATAAAAAACTCGTTTTATTTATTTATTTGTTTCGTTTTTTTTCTTTCTTTCAGGAAAACGCATTTATTTACAATTTTATAACTGCAATTTTAATTCATAATTTTGAAATGTTTAATAAACAATAAACTAATTTAAAATAGTTACAAGATTTCTTCTGTTACAAAAGTATAAATTAGCACAAACCCGACAAAGTCCAACAAACCCGAGAGAAATACAAAACAGTAAATAAAATGGAAATAATTTAATATCCCTTAGGCGGTCTGGTACCATTTGATCCACGGACCGGTACCGATCCGCGGCTCGGGGCTTGGGGACCACTAATCTACACTCTCTAAAATACTCTCTGATAACATTGCACCCACATTTTTTTCATTCTTTTTAAATTTTTCATTGGGCGCAATGGCCCGGTTGGCAAAAGGTGGTGATCCAGTGATCTTAACGTCTCAGGTTCGATGTCAGTCGCTGACAAATCTACTGCCGTGTATACTAAAGGCGTCTGGTGCACGAAAAGTCTGTCATGGCTGCAATGTCCTCTAAATTCTCAAATTTACCTCTGGAGGTGCGGAGTCAAGTGTTCCGGTCTCACCACTTGACTCGTTTCAAAATTACGGTGCCGGTCCTTTAGCCAAGTCGAACTCCAACCCTTGTGGTGCTATTAAATACCGGAGCCGCACCACTTCGCTTATTAGCCGTTATGGACTTGAACGGACAATATACTGTCGGTCAAGGGGCATCAGTCACAAAAAACACAACAATAGCAACAGATTTTTTTAAAAACCGTTGTGGTGTATTTCACACTACACCGAGGTTCTTTCTCTGGCATAGGGACAATGAGGTAGATAAAACTAGTCGTCTAAACGACACAAATATTTATTGACAATTTAACAAAAGATTATAATCCAAACTCTGAGCACGAGGTGGGCAAGCCTATTGCATCTTACCAGACCCCGACTCCTCTAGAGACGCTCTCCGTCTGTCCCTTTCTTACAGACTCCCCGCGATTCGCAGCACCCCTCTTGGGTTCAACGCTCCTGCAGCCAATCCTCTGATTGGTAGAGGGGCGGAGGAATCACGGGGCACAACATTTTCGCTTTAACCAGCGCTACGTTTCAAACATTACACTACAACTGTGTTAAAGTAAAAAAAAATAATAATAAATGTAAAAAAAATGATTATTTTTCTTGGCTCGTGTTATTTCAAAACCGTGTTTAGAAAAAAAAACTTGCAAAAAGAGAATCGGGTGTATTTTAAATTGAGAACTTAAATTTTTTTTAGTTTCTTCCAGTTCGGGTATGAAAGCCAAAGATTGAGTAAAGTCTTTGTTACTATATTCTGCAACCACAAAAACACAGAAATATTAGACTTTTTTTTTAATGTACACATGACCTTCATAAATGTTAACAGATGTAATGCAGATCACATGAAGACAAAGATCTTCAGATTTCTCAATTGGACAGAGTTATGCAATAAGAAACCAACACACAGTACACAGAAATTCAGAAGATTAAATTACAATAAAGCATTAAATTAAGATTTCCAATTGCTGGTGGACGGTTCTCTAGTTAATAAAAATACTAATATTAAGTGATCGCGTACACACAACTCTTAGGCAGACACAGTATAACACTAACGCAATAGACTGTAACTCGTTTATTATAGATTAAAAAAAAAAACCCACATCGGCACACATTGAGAAATTAGAAAGTCACAGTCAAGGTCGCACAAAATACACATCACATAGCAACGAATGACGTACGCTTGCGTCACAGGTATATAAACATAAGATGACAGCGCCGTCTCTCGGCGAATTTAGTACAGAAGGGGCGCGTGCGTCAACATTAAGCCTATAATAATAAAAAAAAATCCCAGATATCTAACCATATAGCCTACCGAACCAGTTATTTAACTCAACTTTTAAACTTTATTTCGTTGGTTACTAGTTGCATAATAGTATCTAATTCATAATGATCTCATTAATTATTATGTATAGAATCTCTACATGGAAAACTTTTTATTAATTTTTCCATCATGATGAATATTGTTTCCTTTCAAAATTATATATGTTGTATAGTTTTGAAAGCTTTTTTTTTAATTCTTAAAATGCACACATGAATCGAAATGCATGTTCTTTGACATAAACGGAAATTAGAGAAATCATTCATAGATGCTAAGTGTGTTATAAAGCCATTCACGTATCCTCTTTCAGGAATAGTTCATGAGCTTTATAACTGTTGTAAGATGGTAGTTATTTTTTTTTCGTGCGGTTTGAGGTGCTGGGAGCGTGGAATGTAGTCAGGCTTAATCGTTGATCCCAACTTGCTTGAATAGGCTTAATAATAATAATTTCTTTTTCATAATAAAATGAGTTTTTTCACACACTCGTCTTCAGCCATTTCTTCCTGTTTGATGTGTGAGTCAGAATTCCTTTATTTTCTCCTATAGATGTTAAAACTTATTCTTAGTGAATGCGAGCCACGCGGGGCTGTTCATATCATGAACGCTCTAAAGTGAGACATAAGTATGTGTTTGTTTATGGCTCCTTTATCAAGTAATTGTAATTTCTTAATTTAACGCAATGTACTTTATGCCACTGCAATCAAGGTATAACAAAGTGAACCTTTCTTGTTTGTTTTTCCACTTGGAGATAGTCCGATTTTTTTACAGCAGGGAAGCATATTCTGGGGCTTTTTTTAGATTTAAAAAAAGAAACCCAAACTGCGAAACCTTATACAGCAATCTGTTCTAAGAATTTTGTTTTGTTATTACAAATTTTCACCTCTTCATTAGAATATGAGATGAGTAATTAAACTAATTAAAGCATACTTTCTATCTAAATGCAGACAAATGCTTAATGTAAATAAAATAAATTGAAAAAAGTCTAAAGACAAAATCTTGAATTTTAAGCTGCACTTTGAAAGATGCATTATTGAGAATATCATTTGAAATTGAACTATCGTGCCTATTTGTATAAAAAGTTTGAGAATATTTTACACTAAAAGTATCGGTAAGGGATCCTAAACATTCCTGATTCTTTCATAAAGTGGCAAAGTAAACATGTTAGAAATAAAATCTATTCGTAATATTTTTTTTTTTTTTACCCAATGCGGCAAGCTATTTTGTCTTCGACGTTCGCCCATTCTACCCCGCGAAATTCTTAGCCGCTTGTAATGAGAGCAACTGATAGGTGAACCGACACCTCCTGGTGCCACGTCAATTTAGACCGAGCACCCCCAGGGGCGATTCGGTTGGTAATATAGCCTTCAACGATTATTTAACAAGGAGGAAGAAAAAAATATAATTTAGGCAGTTGAATTGGAACTAAGTCGTGCCATATCACTTTTAGATGAACGGAAAGGGCATACCCAACCCTGGAATAACATTGACATAAAATAATTTACATACGGTAGAAAGGTAAATAAGGTAAATAAAATCGGTGCATTAGATAGTGTAAAAAAAGAGAAGCATGTTGCAGTGATAAAAAAAAAGATTATATTTTTTCTTTTAACGTAAAGAATATAATTGATAAAAAACAGATATGTTTCCAAACATTGTGAGATAACAACATTTTTTACATTCTAAGCTTATTGATATTAAAAGTCATATCTGATAATAACAAGTAAAAGCTTACTTTGTTTAATGTCAGAAACTTTTTGATGGAATTCAGTTCTGTTCAAAATTCATACTTCCTTAGAAGATTGAGAGTTTTTTTTTATTTCACTAACTTAGATGATGCAGAAATTTATACCGTAAATAAAAAAATAAAAAGTATGCATTTTCATATGAAGGTCTGCGCCGACTCTCAAATTAATAAAACAGTGGGAAACAAAAAGGTAAAATGAGAAATATCAATTTTCTAGAAACGTTTCGCTCGACAGTTGGTTATAAAGCTTGAACTGAAACATTAAGTATACTTTTTAAACTTATTCTTTGTAGTATTTAATACATCGAACCTTTATCACGCTTCAGAGTAAATAATTGTGTTGCTAATAAAAGATGATAACCATAGCCTATAATCAACAGGGAAAAAAACAATAAGAATTGGAAATAAGCAGTGATTCTCTGAGAAGGGCATATATCCGGCCATTTGCAAATATTTTAAATATGTTATTCCAGGAACCAGTAACCTGATGCACAAAGATTTGCATTCCGTATTCTAGCTAAACATGGTATACTTTAAGCACGCGTGTCCTTCAATCGTGCCTCAAAAAGTTTTTTTCCGTGTTTCCATAAAAATGTAACAATCGTACGAGCATATTGTAACTGAAACCTCTGAAAAAATACAATATATCATAAAAATGGCGGTTTGTTTCCAGCTAACTTACATATCCTTGCTTCACGAAGGAAAGCATTACACGCAGTTGTATTTTTGGACTAATTTGCAAATGCTAGGAACATTCAACTCTGTAACGCAACCAGGGAATTATGAGAAATTTCGACAACGTACTTCCAGTACGATAGTGCATATAATAGCAAACTAAATCATCGTCAACTTGAAGTTTATCAAATGGTAGATGAGATACAAAAGATATGGTAAAATATATTGTGAGAAATGGAATTAAGTGGTAAAAATATCCTTTCTTTTCCGGACAGAAGAATGGGTGCATAAGTTATTCGAATAGTTAGGGTGCTATTCATCGGAACCTGGGTTTCCGCGTCCGATTTCCATACTAGGCACGGATGCTTGTAGCCGTCCAGATGTGTCTGAAAATTGAAAGTTCGTTTAGTTTAACCTTTTTGTTGCAAAGGATGACTGTAGTGCTAAAAATGAATTATATATATATATATATATATGTTTTTTATTTATTACTTATGCAACTTCTTTCTGATTAACATACCAGAATGCTCTCGAAATACATACTGCATTTTAATATTCCCCTGCATTCTAATTTTAAATATAAAATGTTTTAATGAAATATAACCTTTGCTCTTGATTTAACTCCTTTGAAAGTCCACAGAATAATGGACCTGAAAAAGAAAGCTTGTATTTTTGAGTTCACACATTACATAATACAAGAAGAAGTAGTCCAATTTTTACGTAAATGTGAACTTGCAATTTGGAAAAATTGCATTACAGTGTGTACTTTGGGCAACGTGTACCGTATTCTGCCACAAAATATTTATTTTTGAATTCTAAGTGTAGTTAAAAATAATTTTTATTATTCTCTTTTTGCATATAGCGTTAAATATTGAAAATAAATAAAAGACGTTGAAAGTCTCTTGTCACCTTAATAAAACAAAACTATTCTTAGTGATTTCCATTGCACTCCTCTAGTGTAAAACTACACTGAACCCTATGGCTATTTTTGAAACTGCATAAATCTATTCTATTCTGGTGTTTGCTAGTTATATCTTTCAGTAAATGAATAAAATTAGTAAATGGAGAAAATATTTATTTAAACTTAAATTTGACATGTTCCTGGTATAAATTCCGCTTTGATTTACTATTTATAACATTGAAAAAAAACTAAAATTCTAACACGGCAAAGCCCCGAGTTTCTAATCTCATCCCCAAGGGTGCTGCAAGGGTAAAAAGGGTATGAATCCTGTGCGGTAAAGTTGCATTGTCCCCAACTACAGTCAGATAATTGTGTACACAGTTTAGTAAAATTATTCTCGTGGTGGGCCATTATGCTTCTAGTCTGGATTTTTATTACATCTCGTGATTTTTCAAGTCATCATAATCACGGAAATTTCTTTACTTTGACAAAGCAAAATATAATTATAATCAAAACAAAATGTAAATATTTTGTTTACTAACTAAGACGTTGTAAATTATTGGAAAAATATTAAACAAACTCTGAACTGGAGAGACGAAATTAATGACGTCAGACGGAAAAATATCCGGAGGGCTTGGCGTAAAAGTCCAAGGGCGTTTTGTTTTCCACCCTTTGTCCTCTGTGCTCCTATGTTGTAACGCATTCGTCGAAAGTTAGGAAGAAAATTTCGAAACTTTACCAATTTCCCGGTCTCATCATTGTATCGCTAAACGCTCTTTTGTGTTTGATCAGCGCCATCTATGTTCGATAACCGCAAATGATAAAAACGAAACTCGCCAGACGTTTGCAATGCAAAACCAGCGGTCTTGCCGAAGCGGGGATCAGGAAAAGTAGTTTTCAAAACCAGTTGTGCGGCGAGTTGAAATGCGCGGAATTAACTTTTTCAATGTTAAATGACAGAACGCGGAAATCATTGACCTAGATCGAATATAGCGGCGGTGTTTTTTTCGGCTAGTGTAAAATCGAAAAAGTCTATCGATGGTTGTCAATGCGAGTTTCGCATGAGAGATTAGATATTTATGTTGAAAAAACTGTCGCGATTTTAAGTAAAGTGGTATTATACCGCTGAAAGTGGAAAAAGCGAAGCATGTAGGAAAATTTATAGGTGAGTAATTTTAAGAATTTTATTCGAAGAGATGTATTAATGGTTATATAAAAATAAGTAACGTTGAGATTTTCATAATTTATAGGTACATGAGACAAGTAAAATAAATTTTTCATTTTTAATTGTTTAGAAAAAAAATACGGGAATTGAGAGATGAATTTAAGAAAACTTTTAAAAAAGTGATGATTATAATATATATAAAATAGTTTGTATAAATATAAACTACGAAATATTCAGGATTTTATATTTTTCTGATTCTTGAATTGCTTAAGGGAAGTCATCACATTTACACAAGTTAAAAATACATAATTTTTACTGTTTGTTAGAACTTCTATAATTTTTTTATTATTGTCTATTATATATGAAATTTTCAGTATTACTTCTTTATAGATTATGTTCCCTGAATTGATTTTATTACAAGGAAATAAGAATTTTATTTATAAAAAAAAGATTTAAGTGTATTTTCTGAAAATTTGAAATTTTTTCTGATACACTGCGCGCAGACTTACAACAAAACTAATTAAGTTTCAGTAATAATTTTTGTATTTTTGTGATGTCAAAACATTAGGTATATTTCTACACCTATTTAAATTTTAAAACATCAAAAAATATTTACTCTAGGACAATCAGATTTTTTTTAACTGAAAAAGGCCCGTTAAATTACAAGTCAAGTGCTACAAATTCATGATAAAAAAATTTTTTATGGAAAAATTAGGTTCATTATTTTGGTAGCATCATTATATACTTATCCTGTAAATGTGAAAACAATATCTACAGTAGTTTTCTCTATACAGTGCGCGCAAGCATGAAAATGATCATTACGAGAAAAAGGCTTGTAAAGTTCCCACACGGGTAATGTTTCCATTGCAACTACTTCTTTCATATCCAAGTTTTTAATGTCCTAGTTGGAATATTTTAACGAGGTTTGTTTTAAATGATATAGAAATATTCAAATATTCTAAAAATGCAAAAAAGCAAAATTCGATTTTTTGATGATTCAAAGGTGATGACTCCCTTTAAATCGCCTAACACCTTTCTTTATGAAATATATACTTGCTTGATTTATTTTCTCGCAAATAGTCATTTTTTACTAAAAGATATTTTTTGACGCCTAGAAATATATTAAAAAATACTGAAAACTTTTTCTATCCATTTGTTATGATGAGAAGGTTGCATCTTTCATAAATATAGTGTGGCATTTCTTAAAATATCAGAGAAGTATTTTCTCTCAATGAATATAAAAAATACTTCTAACGAAATACATTAGTAAGTTTTAAATTAATTTTTATCGAAATTTAAACAAACAGCGATGTTGATCGCTTCTTATAAATTTACCTCAATAAACTGTAAACAGTGCATTAAGTTACTTAGAAAGCGGTTCAAAAATGCATTTATAATTAATCATTTTTGTAATGATATAATTCTAACTTCACAACATATTGTGATTAAAACAAGAACTCTTATGCATCTTACTAGATGAAACTTATTTTAATTCCATATGCATAACAGCAGTTTGTTTCTTGGTGTTTCTTTTAGGAAAAATGCTCGATTTAAACGATAAATTTAAAATATTGTGTTTAGTGGTTGTTTATTGTATAACTGAATAGTGCATGAACCATATTTTGAATTCCCTAAAATCTAACACAGTTGTAAACTTTTTTTACAAATATTGCATTCATTCTAACAAATATTTGTTACAGACAAAAATCTAGGCTCTTTTATTTAGAATGCCCTTAGAAAGGTGTCAATGTCTGGCATTTGGATTACATGTCATTAATATATGAATATCTCCCATATCGAAATTTATAATACGTTTATAAACATAGTATTAGCAATCTCAAAGTACCAGTTTATCATTGAACTAAAAAATAAAGATCATAAAGTTGTATCATATTCTCCTTTTATAATATTTTTTCAAAATTTGGATTTATGACAAATTTTCTTAAAATATAAATGTAATTATTAGTGAAAAATTGTAGTCCATAACACACAGTTTTCTTTACTCTATTGGATCAAAGAAATTAATTGATTAAATAAAACTCTTTTTACGTTCAGTTTTTTTAAGTAATTTTATTTTTCAACCGATTGATATATAAGGTATTTAATTAGATACATGTATTAAGAAATTTTGAATAAACTGTTCGTCATGAAATTTAGCTTCGGAAATTTAAATTTAATTAACATTTTTTGGTTTAAAAAAAATTATCGGGGGGGGGGAGCATTTGATTTTCTCTGAATCCTAAAAATTATGATAAAAATTTCCAGAATAACAATTTGTGTTTTCAAAATACCTCATTGGAGATAACCAGTGTTACTTATACGAACAGATTTATTGGGAAGCTAATAATTAGTAATTACTTACAATTATCTATTTTATAGCAATTATCTTAATTTTAGAATTATAGTCATCCTTTTAGAAACTCTTATTTTTCGTTACAGGAAAACGTAGTAATGTACTTGCATTATAATCTTGAAAATATCAGCATGATAACAACAGGATATTCAATGCAGCTCTAATTTTTCATACTACGCTACATAAAAATGCTCGCTTAATGAAATACTACAATCCTTGAAGAAAGCAGAGATATGATAACCCCATAAATTTTTACGGTAAATCTGAGATCCGTGTAGGGTAAAGCTATAACTTACACTCAAAATAAAGCACCATTAATTTTTATAACGTTGATATGAAAAGAAAATGAATGGGTAATAGATAAAGAAATTGAGAAATGGGGTAAAATGAAACCAGATGATTCGTTTGCTGAAAGATCATTTGAATACTTAAAAATCGTTTGACATGGATCGGAAAACATGAAATCGTTTTGGAATTTTAACGATTTCATGGACTCACATTCATATCTGAAGAACAAATATTTGATTCAAAATACATTTTTCCTCTTATGAAGAAATATATTAAAACTTGGTAAAATCGAACGCCACTAGAGTCACATAATTCTGTTTACGATTAGTTAATAGTTTTTTCTCTAATATCCCGAAAAGAACTTTAAAACATAATTATATATATATATATATATATATATATATATATATATATATATATATATATATTATTTATTTATTTATTTACATGTGTGTTGTGCATCACATTCAGCATAAAACTATTGGTTTGTATTATGAAATTTTGTAATGTTATTCAGAAACTGCAACAAACGTTATGTATTTTTGTCCTTTTGTATATAACATATTTACATTAACGTTTAACGTACTTCATTTACTATTAACTTAACGTTTAATACTTTTTCAAAGGTTCATAATGAATCATTTTAAGATTCAGCGACATAATTGCCGAGATGTCAAATTTTAATCTATACAAGAGTATAAAAATTATCCACTTGAATATACAATTATAAAAATCCCCCTCGGATGTTAGAGTGGTAAATAACCTTTGGCTAATTTTCCTTCCAGTTGGTTACAAAGAAATCGGCGAATGTGCATATCACATTGCTTTTGTTTTTGTATGCGTAAAAAAAAATTCAAACTATTGCCAATGAAAAATATTTTTCAGATAATGACTGAGTTAGTTTCGTTTTATCTCAGTCAAGTAGATGTCAAATGACTATGCAAGAAATGTTTATCATTTTGATGCTTGATACGGCATGCACTTGTTCAAATATTCAAGACCACAGTCTATAAGGAAAATAATTCCATTTTAAATCCAACCAACGTTTATTTAAAGGCTAGTTATCAAATATTTATTTCTACAGACGTAGCAGAGATTTCGATTTACTGATTGCAAGATAATAATCTTTTATAAATTTATATATATATATATATATATATATATATATATATATATATATATATATATATATATATATATATATATATATATATAGGGTTTTAAACGTGTTAGGTTTAAACAGGGTTTTAAACCCATTTAAACGTTTCAGAACTTCTACGAGGGGTAGGGTGCATCCGGACGACTCGAAATCATCTAGCAATGTGGCGTCGGAACGTTTAACTGGGACACCCTATATATATATAAACAGTGGAATCTCAACCGATCGTTCTCCGAATCATCGTTTTCCCATATATGTCGTTTATTTCACCCGGTCCTGACGATCATATTACCTTGTTATGTTCCCCCATCTATCGTTTTCTCGCATTTATCGTTCAGTTCAAACGGTCCCTTGATAAACGACAGACCGAAATTCCACTGTATATATATATATATATATATATATATATATATATATATATATATATATATATATATATATATATATATATATATATATATATATATATATATATATATATACATATATATATATATATATATATATATATATATATATATATATATATATATATATATATATATATATACATATATATATATATATATATATATATATATATATATATACAGTTGGCTCTCTGTTTAACGACTTTCAAGGGACCGTGAAAAATCGTCCTTAAGTAGAGATCACCCTTAAACAGAATTTGTGAAAAAGTAACATTTCCCATAACGTCGGAGGGGCCGGGACTGGGAAATATCGTCTTTAAATAGAGATCGTCGTTAAGTACAGCGTCGTTAAACAGAGAGCCAACTGTATATATATATATATATATATATATAAGAATTAGAAGTAGTGAATATTTGCAATATTTACAAACTCATTTATCATGTGCGTTTTTCTATTTTGGTATATGGTTATCAATTTACATACCCTGAGACCCCCAAAATGGTACACCTTTTTAAAATAATTCTCTCTTAGCAAATATAAGTAAAAAAATACTTTTTCAATGTTTTGTTTTCTTAATATATTCATATTTTCAGCATAGGTTAGCGCTAAGGCTAATTATTTTTTTCCGTCTTTTACTTTAAGGCTTTTGAGTAGTAAGTAAGCCTTATTGGATTCGTTCAACTCAATGTTAATCTATGGAGAAATTTTTTTCCAATGATTGTCAATCAGGGTTTAAAGATTTTTTAAGAATTTTACTCCTCAACAGAGAAAGAAATTTTATAACCGAATATCATTTTCATTCTTTAACTGAAACGTAATTAATAGCTTTAAATTTTAATTATCCGGAGAAAAATATGGGTATGCTGGGTTTTAAACGCACATAATTTCTATTGGTGGATGAAAATTTATAAAATGAATAAGATATCAGAGTAAAAAATTTTCTACTATATTTCCAATTATATTTTAATTGAAAAAAAAAATCGGTGTTTTCCCATTACACAGACCTGTCGCCAACGTTACGCAATAAGTCGCCAATTTAATAAAACGAATGTCAGAAAATAATTACATTTCCCACTACATTTTCACTTTCGTCAACTACATTTTAAAGGTAAGACCCTGAAGAATAGAAGAAGAAAAAAATTCAGGTAGTCTCTTCTAACGAAACTTCCGTGGGTTATTAACGTAGGATTACTTATCGTTGCTCACCTATTTTGTATGTATATATGTATGTGTTATGTATATATGTATCTATATGTATGTACATATGTACAAATATACATATATGTATGCCAAAATTTTGACGCATTTTGGTACTTTTCTGTTGTCCAAACGATACAAACTGGGTTTGGCGCGCTGCCAAAATTATAATTCGCGAGGACAGACGGACGGACGGTTTTAGCGTCTGACATTTTCCTTTCCAGATGACTGTTATGGAGGAACGTAATCCTACGTTAAAAAAGATAACGCTGACTTTGACATCACTTATTACTTTTTGCACACTACATTCTACTTTCGATGGCATATATATAGTTATTCTTCCTGTTAGAATGTCGTTTACACGAAGAATTGTAATGCAAGAAGTGGAGAAAGTAACTCTATTTTAGTGTATGCGAAAAAATCATAGAGCTACACTCCTCCCTAAAAATAAATCCTTAAATTTCCTTTTCATGTACATTTTTGTCCACTTCTTACATACACTTAAATAGGCATTTGAAAGCAGTTGTTCCAGAGGTCCGGTGTCTGTAAGCACAGGAGAACGGCTTTTCCTCGCCAAGAGGTTGGCGACAGGTCGGTATAACGGGAAAGTATAAAAAAATCTTTAATTTCCATACGTTAGCATTGAGCTGAGCGCATCCAATACTACACAGCAACTTTAAGTCTATCCCAACTCATCTTTGATCATCCTCTGTTAAAAATATGTTTCGATTTGCTTCACTTAACTTTCTAAACATTTAATTAAGGCAATTAATGACCTCCCGTTAAAGTTTTAGTGTCATCATTTTGACATCACACTAAGTATCTCTAATTTACTTTCATTTTTATTGTTTTCAAAAAATGGTTAATAAATTTCTACTCGAAGTTATATCAAGCAAGGACTACTTTGAAGTCTAAAGTGGATAATGTTAATTCTTCTATCTGAACGAAGGAATATTATTTAAAGTTTGTAAGCTACATAGAAAACATTTATTATCAGCATTTTCTATACATTATTTCTATAACGTTTTTTTAAAAGGGGAACTATTTTGAGGAAACGGCTGAACGTAAAAATATGAATGGGGTATCGGAATAAAGCTCTTTCCACGTGTATGTATCATTCAAAGTGAAAAATCTGACAGGGGAAGAGTTCGGGCGTGACGAATCGACGAATTTACCATGCAAAGTCTATGGGAAAAGCATGAGTTTTACCTTCTTTGTTTACATTCATTTTTATTGCTCGCCAACTGAACTTTAAAATTTAAAAAAAACACGCCATTTGTAGTACATTTTCAATTGTCATTGCCCTTATCTACAAAAGGAGCTCTTTTTCAGTGTCAAAATTGAAGTGCCATGGGTGTTCTATGATCAGTCTTAGTATATACCTCATCTATATATGAAATCTATGCGGGTTTTTTTTTTACTTAGAGACCTATTCTGAAAGAACGGCTGAACATAAAAATAAGATTGAGGTATCAAAAAGGAGATCTTTCAATGAATTTGAAAGTTTTTTTCAATAACAATCTAAACTTTGTTACTTGATACGAGTTTGTCCTTTTCAAAAAGAAATTAACCATGAATTTCGACGGTTTCTGCTACATTAATAAATAGCAATAATCTACTTTCAACGAATTCAATCTGGAAAAAGGCATTCATCAAGCCGATGAGAAGTCTAACAAGGTTCCACCACGGTTTTGCCAACAGCACGGTTGGCCGGCAATTTGCTTCATTGAAACTTAACAAAATCTTTTAACGTAGGATTTCATTGCTCCATAACGGTCCTCCGGAAAGCAAAATTTCAGATGCTAAAACCATCTAAACCTTGCGAGTTTTAAATTTGGCAGCGTGCTTTACCTTGTCTGTATGGTTTGGACAAGCAGTAAACAGTTAAACAGAAAAGTACCAAAATGAGTCAAAATTTTGACATACATATTTGTATATACTAGCTGAAAACCCGCATTTCTCTACGGAGTACATTTAAATTAAATACAACGGTCAATGTATGAAATTAATGCCAAAAAAATTAATAAATAAATAAATAAATAAATAAATAAATAAATAAATATATATATATATATATATATATATATATAAATATATATATATATATATATATTTATAATAAATACGATGATCAATGTATACAATTTATGCAAAAAATATATATATTTATAAAAAAATCGTAAAGGATATTTTTTTAGATAAAATAATGTAGAAGAAAATATTCAAATTGAATGTAATAGGACATACTAAAGAATATAGTACAGTTAATATAGTACAGTTTGAAGAACATAATATCTTTTATTGTATTTTAATATTTTTTGGATATTTTTTTGTCTGCCGCAATAGCAAGAAAAAAAATTTTTTTTTGTCTTTTTAGTTGTTATGGTCGTGACGATAAATTTATTTAAAGTACCAGAAAAAGAAATCACGTGATCGGCATTTAATAAATTATATTCTAAAAATTAATCTTTAAAAATTTACCAAAAATCAGAAAATGGAGGTAAATATTAAAAAAATCTCATTTTAAAGGAATTTGTATGATCTTTCTCGTGATATAAATTTTATAACCCTCAAATTATTATTTTAAATGCAAACTTAAAAAAAGTTACTAAAACAGATTAAAATTTTAATTTAAAAAAATGTAAGAAGAATTTTTCAAAAAACTTTGGTAGTGCACCCCTACACTATAAGAAGAATCATCATGCAAAATTTCAGCCCTATAGGTCCAGCGGTTTGGTCTGTGCGTTGTATGTCACTCAGTGAGTCAGTTAGTTACGGAACTGTTTTATATATACAGATAAACATACGTACATATATATAGATACATATATGCATAACTCATACATACATATATATATATATATATATACATACAAAAGAGGTAAGTAACGATAAGTAGTCCTGCGTTAATAACCCGCGGTAGTTTCGTTAGAAGAGATTACCTGAAATGTTTTCCCTATGTTGAGTAACCAGAAGAAACCGAACTTATGCAGGAGGCGTCTGTTGGAAATGTGTTTGGAGTTGAATAATGTTTTATCTGTAAGAAGCCAGCTTCGCTATTCAGTTTGCACACCCGTGGCAATCAGTTAAATTTGATAAATTAGATGCAAATACTGAAATGTTAAAATTCAATAAACAGTAGACTACGTAAATTAAAATGTCTTTGTTATTCCGAAAATGAAATAAAATTGGCTCGATTTCGGGATTCTAATTTACAATTTTATTTCTGCTCAAATACAACTGTGTGAATGAGCGTTTAGTATTATGTGGTTACTGAATATTTTGAACACTTAACACTATACTAATACTATTTTATGTTATCCATAGAACAATAATAATCAAATCATTAAAGTGTAATTTAACAAGAAATTTTAAAAACCGAATCGCCTTAGTTGGCGATGAATTCAATGTTTCAGAATAGAATGCCAAATTTAATTTTTTAAATCTTGTTTAATTATATGCTTATTACATCTATATATATAAAGCAGTTCCGTAACTGACTGACTCACTGACTGACTGACTGACATACAACGCACAGACCAAACCGCTGGACCAAAAGGGCTGAAATTTTGCATGGCGATTCTTCTTATAGTGTAGGGGTACACTAAAAAAGATTTTTGAAAAATTCTTCTTAGATTTTTTAAAATTAAATTTTTAAGCTGTTTTAGTAACGTTTTTTAAGTTCGCATTTAAAATGAAAATTTGACGGTTATAAAATTTATATCACAAGAAAGATCATAAAAATTTATTTAAAATGAGAACTTTTTCGAATCTTTATCTCCATTTTCTGATTTTTGGTGAATTTTTGAAGATTAATTATTACAATTTAATTTATTAAATGCTGATCACGTGATTTCTTTTTCTGGTACTTTAAATAAATTTATCGTCACGTGCATAACAACTAAATAGACAATTTTTTTTTTCTTGCTAATGCGGCAGACGATTGGACATTATCGAAAATAATATTAAAATACAATAAAAGATATGTGCCTCAAACTGTACTATATTAACTGTGCTATATTTTTTATTATGCCCTATGCCATTTAATTTGAATATTTTCTTCTACATTATTTTGTCTATAAAAATATCCCTTACGATTTTTTTATAAATATATATTTTTTTACATCAATTGTATACATTGATCGTCGTATTTATTGTAAATATATATTTATATATATTTATATTTTTTTGGCATTAATTGCATACATTGACCGTTGTATTTAATTTGAATGTACTCCGTAGCGAAGTGCGGGTTTTCAGCTAGTCTAAATATAAAGGCTAAATAGAAAAAAAACCCTTTGAGAAAAAAATTAATTATTTTTTAATTGGTATATATTACAAATTCCTGAAATTCGAATACTCGAAAGTCTGTGAGTTTAAATATACTTAGCGTTGTCTCATAAAATCATTTCGTGCATTCAACTGATCAAGATCCATAAAATTTTGCAGAATGTTATTTAATATCGAGCTCATGAATTTCTCAACACGAGTCATTTGAATTGCTCAAAATAATAAGAAAAAACCGGCGGAAAGAGTTTTAGATTAGCAACAATTATTTTTTCTTTGAATGAGAACCTGATTTATAAAACTTGTTCAGCAGGACACCGAGAAACCAAGCATTCAGAAATCAAGAAAAAATTATGAATGATAAGAGGTGATTAGTCATTACAGGATACAACGGTCTTAAGAATTCTTTTACATAACCGTATTACATAAGATATAAGAGAGCTTCACTATCTGTTCAAGATTCTATCTGGGGCCAAAAGTTAATCGAAAAATTCTGCCATCCACCTTTTCTGCATGCATGTTTATCTGTCTTTAAGTACTTTCCCTAAAAATAATTCGCTCAGCGTTCGAAATTTTTTATGTAATATTTTTATGTAACTAGGTAAACAGCTTGATTTGATTGACTATTCTGCAACTGTTTCTCATAATTAGCAAATTTGCAAAAATTTCACATTACAGGATAGAATTTATATGTCAATAAATTAGTGTCTTTCTGGAGGTTTTACGTTCGAAACTTTAAATTTTGGTATAGGGTACCTTTATGGGCCTTAAAAAATTGTATCTTTCTTTTGTCTATTCTCGGATTACTGGATTATATTTTTTAAATGTATAAAGTTTTTATGTGAGAAAAGCAAATATTTTAATAAAGTAATAGTCTACTTGATAAAAATTTTGAACTAGAAATTGGAATTTTACTTCTTGCATTTAAAATTGTCTCAATGCAAGGACATAAATAATTAAGTTTGGGATTTAACAATATAATTTACGCATAATTTTGAAATCAACCGGCATATTTTCGAAAGGTAACCCTATTATTTTTTATGTGTATATTTATATGATTTAACGCGAATATTTTATTTTTCTCTGTTTTCATTCTAGTGTGTTCTAAGAAAAATTGTGACATAGAATGATTGTTCAATTTGTAATTAAAGTTTTCTTTCGGCAATTTGGACGCAAATTCCAGCACCTAAAAATTTATTTATAAGAAGTTGCGTAATTCCTTTATTTATACCTTTGAATAAATCATTTTATATGGCTTTTAATGACCTAATAATGACTTTTTGAATTTTTATAATTTATAGCTTATAATGAACTTAACTTTTATTACTTATTAAATTAAAAACCTATCATAAATTTTTAATTACTTTAGTAAATGATGTAACTCACAACTTGTAATAAACGTTGGATGAACTTATATAATTAATCATAAACTTATATTTTATTAAATTAAACTTAAACAATGCAACCATGGTTATGTAGTTCCTGTATGTTCCATAAAAACATTCTGTTTAGCAATTCTTAAGTTCGCATTGACTACTTTAGTGTTACCTTAGTACAAAACTGTAGACGCTAAAGAGTAATTTCTGGGTGTCTTAAAATAGCTTCCTCAAATATCTTTTAAATTTTTATGTAATGTAATTGATGCAAATTGTATTTATTTATTGAGTAACATTTCTATATACCAAGGGGCGTTCAAATGAAAGGGAGACTTTTGTTTCAGTGACAGTGGTTAAACAGAGCTTTGCATTTGCGTCAGTAGATGACGGTGTAAGTTACGAAACAAAGCTGCTATCGTCGGAGAATGTTAGTGTGCCGTTTGAACGTGTTTAAGAACGGTGACTACATACGGTCGTGACAAAGATTCGTCTAAACAGGCCCAGCGAGCGGTTGTTCAATTTTTGACGACACAAACTATTAGTGAAGCCGAAATCTATAGTTATACGAGGGATGTGTATGAGAATGAGTGTCTGTCACAGTGCACAATATTCATATTGCTTAGGGAGTTTCGTAAAGAACGTGTGAGCATAACACATACCGAGACCTGCTCAAGCACATTTGGCCATCCCTGTGGAATCGAATACCGCAAACAATTAGATGCGGCGCTTCTGCTGGGAGGTTCTCGACCATCCCTCCTATAGCTTCGACTTTGTAATAACACAGGATCATGACCTGCTGCTATTAACTACGGCTGAAATCGTATCTCGTACACTGGTTGTAAGTTCGCCAATAGGGCGGTAATTAATTAATTAAATAGATGGGCCCAACTCTCAAGAATGATACTGAATATACATATATACACTTTATTTATACATATTTACATACATTCGAACTTGTAACACTTAGCAAACGCTGAAACATTAGTAATGCTAGGAATTTACATATATATATATATATAATCTTATCCAATCACTATCTTTTAAATCTTACGATGTCGCCGGCCCTGGCGGGTTAGAGGCGATTATGTAAAGAGTCGGTATGCTAGTTGCTATAATACAAAATGCTCACCCATTTGTCGCAGCCGTCTGCATCGAATTCCGATAACGCTGGTCCATAGTAGTATATAAAGTTCACACAGTGTTCACAGAGTTCGTGGGTACAGTTTGTTCACTGTAGCGTCGCGGTGTATCCGCGTCCTATTTATCCAGTTCTCTTGGGACTAAAGAGTTCGGGGTCCTTTTATGTCGAAGGTCACTTATTGAAGACTCCTCGTACGTTACTCAGCACGGGTAGCTTTTCTTACACTATGCGGGTCGGTCAGCATTGGTGGGCGGTCAATGTTGCTCAGCATAGGTACCTTCTCTTCCGATATGCGGTTCGATCAGCACTGATGGGTGGACATCTGGGTGTCCAACTCACTAAGCGACGGTGCGTATCTCTCTGGTATCGGCTTAAACTTAATGGTAGTGTCGTCTCTTCGCCCTCGGCACTATGTTGACATCTATGGGCAATCGATACTTCTGCAACTTCTCGTCGCTGATTATTCTATTTTGCGTCCGGAGCTAACGCTGTTCAATCCGTACGTATTATGTACTTGCGTAGGACCGGCGTCTTTCTTCTAATATTATACAGTGGGTCTCTTCTCAGCCCTGTAGCAGCTTATTTTTTTTGTTGAGTTTCGTAAGTTAGGGCTCTCGTCGGCCCGTTGGCAGCTTACTGTCTTATCATCTCTTTTTTTTAATGGCGCTCTCCTACAAATGTCTCATCATCTTGTATATATTCTTCTCCATCCTCGTCTCATTGGTTCTCGCTTCCTCGGTCCCTATTCGCTCGCCCCTCCCTTGTTTATAGAGGGGGCGGATGCGATTAGCTCCCATAGGTTATTCTTGTCTCTTGCCTTTCGCAATTGCCTAAGTTCTGGCGCCGATTATGTCTGGTAAAACTTCCCATCAGACGGCCCCACCTGCTCGACCTCCGACCTCAGATATACGGCCGTTGACAACTTAATTTCTCCGTTTTTTATGGTACCGTAAATCTGGCGTTATAAAAATGTCGGGACAGTAAATTTGCTTGTCCACGCAAGCTGGGTGGCCCATTAACAATTTAGGTTTCTGTTGTTTTCGCATTCCGACTCTTTACATTCTCCCCCTTGGCGAATTAAAAAATCGTAAGGCGATTTTTTTTTTACATATCATCCTTATCACACTATTGACACTACATACATACATAAAATCAATCATTATTCATGCCTAAAATCATTCATCTTAAATTTATAATACATAAATGAGCACTCTTTTACGCTAGCTGTGTACAGTAATACATTAGACATATACGTGGTACATAATGGACACATTATTTATTTTGTACATTTCTCTACGTAAATAAATACTGGTTTTAGCACGTGGTGTCATTTGACATTGACTTCACTACCTGTTTATATTACTGATATATTTCATAAAATTCTCGCTGCGCTACTGTTTTCTACTTCTTTTCACTGACCTCCTATTTACAATTGTCCCTAGGCACTGCACATTACACCATAACAAATACACATATAATTACACTACACATTACTAGTTATACCACTTGCATATAATTATTACATATAATCATAAAAATTGACAGTGCACTGTTACACTAACTCTGCAGCATTATATATTACATACTGAGAACATACATTATATATTGAGACTCTACCTGACTTTTTCTTTACACTTTTATGCTAATATGATACACTGACATATAATTCATTTGACATTGCCTACACTATTATTTATATTACATTGCTATATTACATATTACGATCACCTATACACTACTATATTAAATTACGACTGATCTACTGACTTTCCCAACACGTTAAACTCGACACGTTATTCTCGAACTTTTATCCTCACAATTCGTTTGTTTACCTCAGCTGTCGTTACCATGGCAAGTTTTCCCTTACCAAGTCCGGTTTATAGTTAACCCTGGTCGTACTCACTTCGCGGAACCAGTTTCGTTTAAGTCTTACGCTCGCTTATCTCCGTATGTCATTGTAAAGTAATTATAGAATTGTAGAGGTTTCCTCTTTTACACCTGGCAACGGTAAACGGCTACTCAAGGTTTAATTATCGCTTGGTCACTTCCGCCCTAGTACAGCTTTTGTCGCGAGCTTTGTCGCCATCATTATTTAGTTCTGGCGATGTTACTTATTTATTGATGCTCCCGTATTCGTAAATATGTCTACTTTTTCCTCTTATTTTTTTGTTTATAACTTGAAACTCCTTTTTATTTTCTGTTTCTGGTCCTTATTATGTTTTTATTATTTTATTACTCTTTGTCGTGCTCCTTTCGTTATTATCCCACGCTTATTTATTTATTTATTTTTTATTTTTAAAAATTTACTTATTCATTTGTAAACAGTTTTTTATTTGCTTTTTTTGTTTATAATTGGCTAATTATTTATAATTTATCTATATATTCGTTCGTGTGTATTTATATTCCTTGCTTTTGATGTTCCCATGTTTGTTCTTGTGTGTACTAACTTCTAGTATTGACTGGTCTATGTCCGCGCCTTTTTACAATTTTTTTTTTTTTTAATTTGTTTTTTGTGTGTTTTTTGCGATTTTTTTTTTGTTATTTTTTTTTTATTACGCTAGACTTATGACCGTCATTATTGTAGCCTTCTCTTCACTTTTGTGTTTGCATTTTTTTTTTGTTTCTCATTATCATTTGATTAATATTTGTCGTTCAATTATTTAGCTATTTCATTCGCTCCTTTCGTATTTATCTCATGATTCACTGCTTGCCTTTTGAAAAAGCGGATCCACTCTTTATTTGTTTCCTTCCACGCTGCTGCCCGGATAACTAGGTTCTATATTTTTGCTTACTCTATACACAATATTATGCTCACTGTCTACACACTTATATTCATATGCACTTTGTTTCTATTCATTTTTTGTTTTTAATTACACATGCTTCATCCTGCTGATATTATATCTTCTTGTAATACTATCTACATGTATTTATGCTTTACACTATTTTATTCCCCTGTATATACTTATTTGTCTACATATTATCTTTGCTGTAATCCGATATATGCTACCAAAAACTTATGATTGCTATTGCCCAATTGACTGGCCAAATCACTGAACAATAATGCAATCTCAGCTTTCGGCCACGATTTGAAGATTTTACGCCTGCAGTCGTAAATCTCGCAAATCGTAACATTTTGTTCGCCCTTAACTCTCTTGCGTTGACCTACCCCACTGATTTGTCTGACCTTCAACTGTAATCCCCTGCTCCGCTTTTTGTGGTTGTCTTCCTGGGGAACAACGGGGAGGGGGGGGGGGACGCGTTCGAAACCTGATTTCTCGGACATACGCGTTATTTTTCTCCCGCACCGGACTTAAATCCCGAACGTATCCACTTTCCGTACAATAAAATTCGTCCCTTTCGTTTATCGCACCTTACTATTTAATGAGTCCTGCTTCGTAAATTATATGGTCTACTATTCGTTGCGCTTTGTTTAACGTGTTCATCGTCTGCTATACTTTGGTTGCTATATTTTAGGTGCGGCTTTCGTTCGTCACTTTTAATAATTGCGTTTTTGTGCATATTAACTAAGCGATTTTGTGGTTCGTTTATATCGCGTAGTAAAAAATTGTTATGGCGTAAAGCTTTTATAATACGAAACGGTCCGGAGAACTTCGGTGTTAACGCAGGGGTTTTTTGAAAAATTTTCACGTATACCTTGTCTCCTATTTCTAACACACGATCTCCGGTTCTTTTATAATTTTTTCTTTGTTGCTGTTCAGCCTGTGTTTGGTTTGCTATCACGTCTTTTTGTATTTTGTCGAAAAATGTTAGGTGATTCTGTAAATATTCCTTGTATGCCCCTTTTGTGTTTAAATTTTGTTGTTCCGTAACTTCTAGTTTATCTGCCGTTAGTCTCACATCGAATGGTGTTTTAATGTCACGCATAAAGAATAAAAATGCGGGTGTGTACTTTGTACTTGGATGTTGACAGTTGTTATAGTACAGATTATACCAATTGAGTGCTTGATCCCAATTAAAACTCTCCCTCGCTATACAGCTGATTGCCGACTTTAATAATTTGTGAATGACTTCTAGTCTGCCGTTCGTACTTGGTTTATAAGGCGAAATAAATTTAACCTCTACGCCTAGATGTGTATGGAAATCTTTATATGCTTCATTTTTAAAACTTGTACCGTTGTCACTCATTATTGATTGTGGTAACCCGTAGCTCGCGTAAAACTTTTTTAATGTTTCGATCACCGTTTCCGCTGTAATGTTTTTTACTGGTGTCGCACTTAAGAATCTCGTGTACATGTCTACAATAGTTATGACGTATTTATTCCCTGTACTTGTACGTACCAACGGTCCGACTGCGTCGATTGCTATTTGTTATAGTGGGTATGTAATGTTATTGAAAGTCTCTAATGGTGCGGGTGTAATATATTTTTTTTTGTACTGTAAGCATTCCTCGCATGATTTAATATAATTTGCTACATCCTCCGTCATTCCTTTCCAAAAATATTTCTTACTGATGATGTTGATCGTTTTGCTTATCCCGAAGTGCGCTACATGTGCTAACTTAATGACGATGCGTTGTAACTTTGTGGGCACTACTACTTTCGATTCTGCTAAATATGGATTTCCCCTTTTTGTTTTTTCTCTTACCATTACTAGTTGTGTGGACGGATCGAGTACATATTTCTTGTATCTACCTTCGAAACAGTTTTTTCCTTTACTTAGCGACTCTTTAATTCCCTTTACTTTATCATCTTCGTTTTGCCCCTTTAAAATATTTGTGATCGTTAATTCCGTACTTTCTTGGAAGAGATCTCTAGTCAAATCATTTTGCATATTTATATTAAGTACCTGTCGTGACAGATAGTCCGCGGGGTTGAGCTGACCTTCGATGTGTTGGAATTCGAAGTCAAATGTACTCAGTTCCAAAAGCCACCTTGCTGTGATATCGGACTGTTTATCCAATTTAAGATGATATTGTAGAGCCTTAGCGTCTGATAATAATATGAAGTGTGTCCCGTACAAGTATTCCTTGAAATGTCTTATTCCCTCGTATATGGCTAGTAGTTCCGTTTTGACTGCAGGGTACCTAACCTCGGCGTCTTTTAATTTTCGAGAGTAAAATTCTATTGGTATTAAAAATCCCTTTTCATTTTTTTGTGATAAAATCGCGCAAATTGCTTTTCCCGAAGCATCCGTGTTTAAGTAGTATTGTTGGTTTTCGTTGGGTTTGTGTATTTGTGGGCGACTTAAAATTTGCGATTGAATTCGAGTAAATGCCCTTTCCGCCTCGTCGTTCCATGTGAATTTGTTTTTTTTACTTGTGAGTTTTACTAGGGGTTCTGTAATGTTAGCGTAGTCGTGAATTAGATGTCTGAAATAGTTTGCTAACCCCAGAAATGATTTAGTTTGTTTTACTGTTTTTGGTTTTGGAAATCTCTGTATTTTCTCTATGCTTTTATCGGCGGGTTGTATTCCGTGTTTATTTATTTTAAACCCTAAGAATGTGATGTCGGTTTTGAATAATTGTAATTTTGCAGGGTCTAAGGTTAAGTTGTATTCTTTTAGGCGCTGAAATAATAATTGTAATTTGCGTTTTAACTCTGGCTCACTATTTGCTGCTATAATAATATCATCTAAATAAAAATGGATATTTTCTTCGTCGAGTCCCTTCATAACCGTGTTCATCAATTGGCAAAAATATGCTCCCGAATTCTTTAAACCGAACGCTAATCTGGATATCTGATAATTTCCGAATTCGGTGCAAAAAGAGCAGTATTTTCTTAATTCTTCTGGCAGTAATATTTGGAAAAATGCCGATTTTAAATCTACGACTGAGTATAACTTGAATCCTGCTACCTTTTGTGTTATTTCTTTGATACGTGGTATAAATACTGAATATAATTCTGTTATTTGATTTAACAAACGGAAATCAATTGCGAGACGATATTTTGGGGGTTTCTCTGGGTCACTGGATGGTTTTTTTATGAGTAAGACAGGAAATGAATATTCCGACGTCGATGGCTCGATGAGTTGCGCCTCTAACAAATCCTGTATTTCCGCCTTTAATATTTGTACTAAATTACGCGGTGTGGTATACGGCTTACATTGTATCCCAAAATTATGTTTCAATTTTAGTTCTGGGGTCACTGCGTTTGTACATCCTAATGTCTTATAGCTTTTAGAAAATACTTCGTAGTTGTTCATTAAAAGTTGAATGACTTCGTGTTGTAATTGTGGATTTAAATGTTTAACGTCAAAGTCTGTTTCTTTAAGCTCCTGCTTTCTACGTTGAAGTATTTCTGTCCTATCCATCAATTTTATGTTGTTTATATTTCGTATTTGCTGCCCCGTTATTTCTTTTGAGTCACTGTCTTTCTCTATCTGAAATTCTGTAGTGATTTTTCCGACTCTCATGTCCTTGTTTAATAAAATTGTTTTGTCGGTAGAGTTTTGTACCCATACTTGTATTTTTCTTTTTCCAATTGTACATATCGATTCTTCGACTAATGGTGTCATACTGTGTGTTATGTCATATAAATAGATATTTGTCCCGTCTTCATATTCCTGGTCTAGTTTTAATGTTAACGCCTGTACTTCGTTAGGTTGGAGCGTAATTTTGTTTATTAGTCGGGCAAAATTGTGTCTCTGATCTGCCACGCGTTTGCTATGGTCCCGTTTGTTCGTATTCGCGTCTTTTTCATTTAGGATGGGTATCTCATGAAATTGTAATTTTAGTTTTCTTGCGTTCATATCGACGATTGCTTTGTGGTTGTGCATAAAGTCTATTCCTAATAATATTTGGTATGGGGTATCCATCTCTGCGTTTGTGACATACAGGGTGGTTTTACACAACTTATTCCCGATTTTGATGTTAATTGCCACACACTTGCAAAATGCAATCCGTTCTTTCGTGAAGGACTGCAATTTCACCTGACGCGATAAATATGTTACTTTTATTTTGTTTTTTACTTTCTCGAACATTTCATGGGATATTAAAGAAATTGCTGACCCGCTGTCCAATAATGCGTATTCGAATGTTTCCGCGATTTGAATTTCGATTATGGGCAGCTGATTTTCTGTGAGAGATATGTTGTTTATCGCCCTATATGTGTATTGCCGTGTATCCCACCTGTCTCCTACATTGTCTCTGTTACGTCTGTATTGCGTTGTGTTTTTTTTACCTTTGATGTGTCTGTAATTTTTATTGTTTACCCCTTGTCGTTCGCGCTTTTTGTAACTATATTTTGGTCGTTCGTTCTGCCAAATTGGTTGATTAAGATTATTTTTTATATGGTACCCCTGTCTTTCGTTCCGCCATCTATCATACCTGTGTCTCTGCGTATATCTTTCTGCATGTTGGTAGGAAGTATTGCGGGGTCTCTCCCAAAACCGCTTTTTGTATGTATTAATATATGGGTTTTGCTTCCTGACTTGGCGAGGCCCCTGTTTTAGTTTAAAGTGTTTGAATATCCGTTTTGCCTACCTCTGCTCATTCCTCTACCTCTGTGAAAATTACTCCTCCCTCTAAAGTTGTTATACTCTCTGCCATTGGAGCTATGCCTCTGCGTGGGGTTTTCTCTGTATCCATTTTGGTCTCTGCTATAACCGTTCCCGTTTCTACCTGCCGCTGTTTGGTTCATTGCAAAATTTTGCCGGGGCGTTTGGTAAGCGTTTGTGTAACTCCCATTAGTCGTATTATACCCTACGTCTCTGTTGGCGTTAATTGTTCTGAGCCTAGTCCGACATTCTTCGATGCGATGTCCCATTTTTAAACACCAATTACATTGGGCTAGTTGTAACGTTAAGTGCTTAACGGTTTCTGTTAGTTCGGCTACCTGGTTTCTTAACTCTTTTACGCTCTCTTGCTCCTCATGTATTTTGTTTGCTTGCGGTCGCATGCGTACTGCGTTAACCGCGTTACTTTCTTCGTCGTAAATTACGCTTAATTCTTTCGCTCGTTTGATCGCCTCATTAAAGTCCGCTACGTTTTCTTTTCGTAATTCTGTTTTAATTTCTGATGGTATAATTTCCATAAATTTTGCTAATTTAACATTATTTGCCATTTGTTTAGTTTCTTCTACCGAGAATGCCGAAATTCCTAAATATTCATTGCCCACTTTCTCTATTTCTTGAGCGATTTCGTCATAAGTCTGGGATGGTTTAAACACTAAGTTCTGGAATCTGCATTGCTTTTGCATGCTCGTTGGGTCCGGTTGGAATTTGTCTTTTAGGGTCTCTATTATTGTGCCAAAATCGGTCGCGTTTTGGAGCGTCGCATTACTCTTTAAAAATTCTTTTGCCCTGTCATGCAATCTCGTTTTGGTTATAATCGCTTTTTGTTTCTCTGTCCATCTGGTTTGACTTGCAATCTCTACGAATTGCTGCTGAAAAAATTCTAGTGACTCGTTTTCGGTGCCATTAAAGGTGGGTAACATGGCTATTATACCTGAATCTAACAGATGGGTATCATTCGCTATTGAGCTACTGTCCCTATTGGAGTTTTCGCCCATATCTACCTCCGGGTCTCCCTGCCGGCGACTTGCCTTACTTCCTCGCGGCATAATTAACTGTTCAGGTTAATTCTCAATTTAAAAATCTAGCGCCCCTTACACCCTACACAGTTCACCTTACCTATATATCAGTAATATATAACACTTCACTCAATACTTTTCACTTATAAATCACTTAGAAATACACATATATCTTAAAAATATCAATTTCACTTCTAAATATTGTTTCTAATCATTTAAATTTTAATTAGAGAGTTGTCCCGAAATTTTAACCTATGCACACATAAATATTCCTCTTAAAATTTTCACACTACGATTTTTAACAACATACATAACACACATAATATAATAATAATAACACATATAATATAATAATAATAACCTAATATAATAATAATAACACAATAGATTATACAGCAATAACCATGTCCTCACTAAAATAGTGAAAATTGGACGGCACCACAATGTAATAACACAGGATCATGACCTGCTGCTATTAACTACGGCTGAAATCGTATCTCGTACACTGGTTGTAAGTTCGCCAATAGGGCGGTAATTAATTAATTAAATAGATGGGCCCAACTCTCAAGAATGATACTGAATATACATATATACACTTTATTTATACATATTTACATACATTCGAACTTGTAACACTTAGCAAACGCTGAAACATTAGTAATGCTAGGAATTTACATATATATATATATATAATCTTATCCAATCACTATCTTTTAAATCTTACGATGTCGCCGGCCCTGGCGGGTTAGAGGCGATTATGTAAAGAGTCGGTATGCTAGTTGCTATAATACAAAATGCTCACCCATTTGTCGCAGCCGTCTGCATCGAATTCCGATAACGCTGGTCCATAGTAGTATATAAAGTTCACACAGTGTTCACAGAGTTCGTGGGTACAGTTTGTTCACTGTAGCGTCGCGGTGTATCCGCGTCCTATTTATCCAGTTCTCTTGGGACTAAAGAGTTCGGGGTCCTTTTATGTCGAAGGTCACTTATTGAAGACTCCTCGTACGTTACTCAGCACGGGTAGCTTTTCTTACACTATGCGGGTCGGTCAGCATTGGTGGGCGGTCAATGTTGCTCAGCATAGGTACCTTCTCTTCCGATATGCGGTTCGATCAGCACTGATGGGTGGACATCTGGGTGTCAAACTCACTAAGCGACGGTGCGTATCTCTCTGGTATCGGCTTAAACTTAATGGTAGTGTCGTCTCTTCGCCCTCGGCACTATGTTGACATCTATGGGCAATCGATACTTCTGCAACTTCTCGTCGCTGATTATTCTATTTTGCGTCCGGAGCTAACGCTGTTCAATCCGTACGTATTATGTACTTGCGTAGGACCGGCGTCTTTCTTCTAATATTATACAGTGGGTCTCTTCTCAGCCCTGTAGCAGCTTATTTTTTTTGTTGAGTTTCGTAAGTTAGGGCTCTCGTCGGCCCGTTGGCAGCTTACTGTCTTATCATCTCTTTTTTTTAATGGCGCTCTCCTACAAATGTCTCATCATCTTGTATATATTCTTCTCCATCCTCGTCTCATTGGTTCTCGCTTCCTCGGTCCCTATTCGCTCGCCCCTCCCTTGTTTATAGAGGGGGCGGATGCGATTAGCTCCCATAGGTTATTCTTGTCTCTTGCCTTTCGCAATTGCCTAAGTTCTGGCGCCGATTATGTCTGGTAAAACTTCCCATCAGACGGCCCCACCTGCTCGACCTCCGACCTCAGATATACGGCCGTTGACAACTTAATTTCTCCGTTTTTTATGGTACCGTAAATCTGGCGTTATAAAAATGTCGGGACAGTAAATTTGCTTGTCCACGCAAGCTGGGTGGCCCATTAACAATTTAGGTTTCTGTTGTTTTCGCATTCCGACTCTTTACAGACTTGTCACCTTGAGACTACCGCATCTTCGGAACCACTGAAAAAAGTTTTCAAGAGTCACCGGTTTGCTAACGAGGTATCTCATTCAAGACTGGTTCGCGGATATTCTCGAACGTTCTTAGCTCAGGGTATCCAAAATATATTAAGCACTGGGACACTTGCTTTAACCAGAATGACGACAATGTGTTGAAGATATGTAGCTCATGTGTTACTATCACTATAACTTATCTTCACATTCCAACCAATAAACCATTACAGAAAAAAAAATAAAAGTATCACTTTCATTTCAGCCCCCCTTATATGCATTCCCCACGGAACCTAATTTATACTTTAGTAAAGTTTGTCAAAAATTGTCTTGCAAATGATTTCAACGTCAGTAAGATCAGAGAAGTTCGAAAAAGAATGTTAAAAATACCAAACACTTTTCCAAAACTCTAGTTGCGGAAAACATATTTATGTATTTTCCATTCGTTAAAATAACTCGAACAAAAAATACGAAAACTTTCCAATTTCCATGATCTAAACAAACGTGAAAATAATTCATGTTTCCCTCTGTTTGTGAAATTTTGATTACACAATATTCTTTATAAATAGAAGGTATTGTCAAACACAGATGAATTTTTTCTCCGAAATTTCCCAAGTATTGTTGTAGAGCTTCCAGTCTCGTAATATACTCTGCTTATTTTTGCCATTTCTATTATTCAGGTAAAAAATACCTGAGTACAGCCATCAACTGAAAGATAATAAACTGCAATTCTTTTTCAAGCACTTTGGTCCGCTTATTTTCCTTTGACATTAAAGAATTGAAATATTATAAGAAAATGCATTTTTTTAGTACTTACTAATCTTATTGTCTAGTTCTAAACCATATATTTTCCAATTCACTTTTCTCTCAATTCTTACTATTCAACTTCAGCTCTTTATTTAATTTTCATAGGTATCAGTTATCTATTTAAATTATAATGAATTTACGTTCACACACAACCTTTAATATGATATTTAAGTAATTTTTGGTAAAAATATTTACTCAAACACTTTCCTTACAAAGGTTTAAAACACTTCTTTTAATTTATTTTTTTCGTATGGAATCGTCTTATTAAGAATCTTGCCGACTACGACCTGCTGACCTAGCTAACAAGAAACGGCCCTGTGCCCTTCTTGCTCGTAACTTTTAATTGTTCGTCATCTCGCTTTCTGATCCATTAGCGCCCTTTACACGTACGTTCTTTCGCGAGTGCTTGGAGCGTACAGGATTTCGCGCACGCTCCAAGCATTCGCAAAAAAGCGTACGTGTAAAGGGCGCTAATAGCACCCTTTACACGTACGCTCCTGGAGTGCTTGGTGCGTACGGGATTGCGCGCGGGAAAACTTGCAATACGCTCCAAAGCAGCTTTCCCGTCCTCTCCGACACCTTCACACGTGCACTCAATCGCGCTGGATCGTGGTTTCACGCGGGAAAGAACGTACGTGTAAAGGGCGCTTTTCCTGAAAACGCTCAAGTATCTGATCAGTTTCACTTCCCCGACTAACCTCTTTGTTGCTAGTCATTTCCCTTTGGTCCACGTGACCAAGTTCTTGATTCGAGCTTCGCTACGACTTATTTTTTTTTTTTTTCCCAATGTTTTACTTTTGTTTGAATTAGCGAAGCTTTTTGCCTCCCCACTTTTTATTTTCCTTCCTACTCTCATTTTTTAATGATCACTGAAGTTTTATGCATTGCTATATCATCCTGCCTGACCCATTTGCTGTAGTTCCCACTACTCTTCCTGAAGGTTCCTTAAGGTTCCTATGGAAGTGTTTTCTCGCAAACTGAATATGAGTTTTGAGTCCTCGAGTTATCTTAAAAGCCTCTGTCTTATTCAATACTCTTCTTGAAGGTTCCCTAAGGTTCCTATGGAAGTGTTTTCTCTCATACTGAATATGAGTTTTTTGAGTCATCGAGTTTTCTTAAAAGCCTGTGTCTTATCAAGCTTCTGTATTAAAATGTTTTGCTATGATATTTTGTAATCTAAGTGAAATATCCGTCTCTTTTCAAATTATATCAGTTTATGCACCTAAAAAATGTTACCATACTGTTTTATGCACTACTATACTATTCTAATTAGCTGTACAACTTTCTCTCTTACAGATACTTTGAATCCAGATGCCTCAAGTGACATTATAACATATTAGTTGTAGTATTCTAGACTTGATACAACTTTCTTAATACTTAGCCATGGTTACTGTAGTAAAAGATGTGTTTGGAGCGGTGGACTACTTGGTATTTGCCATCATGCTGGCCATTTCAGCCGGAATTGGGATCTGGTATGCAGTTGCCGACCGAAAAAAGAACAACACCCAAGAGTTCCTGATGGGAGGAAGGTCGCTCAGTGTATTTCCAGTCGCCATGTCTGTTCTTGCAAGTTTTATGTCAGCGATCACACTTCTTGGAACGCCAGCAGAAGTCTATCGGTATGGAACTCAGTATGTTATGATAAATATAGCGTTCTGCCTGGTGGTACCTTCAACAGCATATTTGTACCTGCCTGTGTTTTACAACCTGGGGTTAACAAGTGCGTACGAAGTAAGTGGGATCTTATGTCTCCAAGTATTTCATTATTAATAATGCCATGCAGCAAGTTCATATTAATTATTTTTCCGTGAAATTCTTACATCTTATCTGTCAGACACAAGAAAATTTGAGAAATGTAGATTTGGTAGATATTAAAATGCGTTTTCCCTCCGAATGAGGGATTTTTTTTTCTTATTGATTACAGTTAATCTCAGTTAATTAGTTTTTATTAATTCCTCAGAAGTATCCTGTAAATTTAAAAAATAAAATTTTGGGATTCAAGACCTCTGAGTTATACGACCAAAAATAGGAACAAAACACTTTGAAATGCATTATAATTTACGAGGCAAACAATTCTATGGTCTTTTTTTTAAAATCTCAATAAAATATCGAAAACTTCTCCAACAATTATTGAACGTATCATGGACGGATACGTTGAATCATTGTTGACGTCTTTTTACGGATCATGAAAATATACTATAACTTATCTATAAGTTTGTAAGAGAAATTTACACTACAAACAACATCAGATATCGCATATTCTTTCTTTCTAAAAATGTAACAAGAAGGGACGATGAATTAGATCCCAACAAGTTAGCTACCCAATTAGTCACAGAAGTTAAAATTATTGACACCTTTTCAAGGGGTTTCCAAATAATAATTTTTTCTCCCGTGCCTCAGTTTTTAGTATAGGACATTTAAGTGTTTAAAGAATTTTTTGTTTCAAAAGGTTTCATAAGGGTTAAACACAAAATTTAAAATGACATTATCCGTGTTTTTTAGCATACCTGAAAAACAAAATTACGAAAAAATAATTTTGAAAGGAAATTTTCCAAATGAAAATCGCGTGTACTTTCGATTTTAATAACAAAAAAAAAATTTCTTTGAAAATAGGCAATTATAGTATTATAGAAAGTTAAAAATAATGTAGGCGGATATATATGTATATATATATATATATATATATATATATATATATATATATATATATATATATATATATATATATATATATATATATATATTAATGTCAAGATGCATTTAATAATTATATGGTTTAAAACACAAAATTTCAAATGACATTATCCGTGTCTTTTAGCATACATAACAACAAACATTCCGAAAAAAAATTTGAAGCGAAATTTTCCAAATAAAAACCGTGTGTATCTATATTTTAACAAAAAAAGTAATTTTCTTTGAAAAAAACGCAGTTATTATATTACTAATCCAATTTTTAACAATTTTATAACTGGAGAGAGATGCATGAACTTAAGTATGAAATAAGCAATAGAAAGGTTTTAATGTAGCTTGTAAGAGAAACTTCTTTTTAAACACGTTCACATCCTTATTTATTTATTCAATGATCATTTTTGTATGCGACCTAAATCAGGAAGCTCTTATTTATATTGTCCCAAGCTGTTCTGTAACCCATATTACTGATGTGAAATTTTCAACGTTTAAATTAAAGCTACAGTAGGGTTTTCAATCCACTGTTAAAATATAAGCTAACACTGCACGTTGTACAACGCATAAATCTTTCTGAAAATAAACTGTGCGAAAATGTAAATATTTTTTGATGGATACCCAAGTTTCATTTTCCTAGTAGCAGGATTTCATCTAAAATTATGTCTCTTGATAATACCCTGTCAATGAAAATGCATCGCTAATACTACAATTATTTTTACTCATTTCTGTTTCATTAAATAAAGTGTAAGCATATAAATTAAAATTTGCCTTACTCTTTATTTGAAAAAATTATTGCTTTCGACGAGAATATCATCAAAATTTTACCAAACATATCTCACTGTCATCAAATGGTTAGATTTAAAGATTCAGTCCTCTTTTTTGCACACATATGTCATTTTGTTTTTAAATTTTCAACTCATGGAATCGGTAAACTTAGCCAATAGGAATGGGGATTTTCTCAGCAATCTCTTAATTTATAAATAGATTATGTATGCAGGATATAGAGCTTGTGAGGTCCTTCAAAAAAGATGATCGTATTGCTTAAATTTGTAAACCAATATGTCTGTTTTAAATAATACAGACGTTTTAACTGATGTACAAGTATGTCTACCTGGAACATACTTGGTCCCTAGTTCAATACTCAGACTGAACGCTAGTGATAAAATTCAATGGTACTCAACCTAATATGAGGGATCACATTCAAATGGACAGGGTGCCCTGAACCTGCGATCGGTCCTGTAGTGACCTTCTCAACGTAACACAGACGGCAGGTCAGGTAGTATGGTGGAGGGAAAACAATTCCGAAAAAGTAACTTCTCGTAACTAAGAAGTTGCAATCTGTACAACCCACAAGAGAATGCTCTAACGTCTTTCACGATATGTGGTACAATATTTAAACTGCTTAAATATGATAATATAGGGTGTGTTCCTAGCAATTTTGTGAACGTGGAAGGAGTTGGTTGTCCCTTTTATGGGTTGGAATGACTAAAGCTGGTCAGTTACAAGTAAAAATATAGAAAAATTATGCTCTTAGAATACTTTTCCACTTTTGGATGACTTGTCAATTATGTCATGCTAAGGAGACCATATGAAGGATTCAATCTAGGTGCATGCTGATTGGTACTATAGAGATGCTTAATGAGCCACTTGTAATTTAAATGAAAGTTGATTGGATGGTTGTGTTTTAACATGCTATTTATATTTCTAATTCTTGGATACTTCCATAATTACTTCCGAATGACGACATTGCGAATCATTGAACGATATTGGTACCATCAGCGACTATAGGCACCGAAAACTACACGTACTTAGGGAGACACATTAAGATAAAATAATTAACATGTGTTACATAATTGTTTAAATCTTTTAATTTCTCTAATAAATTTCCCTTGATTAGATAATTCATGAGCATCTGTTTATATAATGCAACCTTCGTCCAATTACGACAGTGCTCTTCTATTGCGTTTAGACCTTGTTAAGTGAAGATACTTTAACCCCAGGAATTTTGTGCTCTCTGCACTTGAACATTTTTTTGTTTGTTTGTTTAGACTTTGAGATCTCGAATTTCCTTGTTTTCTTAAAAGGTCATGATGTTTACATGATTAACCTTTATGTTGACATGAATTTTTTTTTAAAAATGACGTTGTTCGTTTTGAGGAATGAAGTCCAACTTCCAAACTTCAAGGCCTTTGACGTCAGGGTACCGTTTCTTGTCTATACTTTACTTTTTGTAACACACCTCCAGGAACAGATGATGAGAGAAAGCATTTAACGTTTATATTTTAGGAGGAATTAATGATGCTACTATCAGATGCGAAATTAATCTTATGTTTAGGAAGTTACATGCTTTTAAAATATACGATAGTAACAGATTATGAATATGAAACGTTATGTGCACAAGTTAGAGATTAAAGAAACTGAAAAAGTACTTAAAATATTCAAGAAATCTGGCAAATGACATATAATGTTATTCTCTACAACTTAAAACAATACATATTTCACCCAGTTCTGTTTCGAAACATATTTGAGGGTATTTCGTTAGACATATTTACAGATGAGAACAGCTTTCGGTTCCCGGTGTTGCCAAGGATAAGCAGTAATAAAATGAAATCAATTCATAGATATTTATATAATTTGGAAATTATTACGGTTCAGTTATAATTTCCAAATTATATGAACCGCGTTCATATAATCGAAATACTCAATAAAGTATTTCGATGCTTTGCAGTATGAAGCATTTTAGGCATTATTCATCGAAAAGAGTATCCATGTTTCTAGACTCCGCACTTTTATTGATATTTTTTTCACACATTTTTTAAAAACACATTTTTGCTTGATCGGTTGATGAAAAGGCCTGACCAGACCCAAGTTAAGAAAAGATAAATTCTTTTGTTGGTTGAATTTGAAAATTAACGAACTGCCTCTATGAACTTTTTACATTGTTCTTTTTTCGGGGAGTAATTAGAACAACAGGTCTGAATAAAGGTGGGTATAAGTGGTTAAAGTTACACACATGTAAAATGTAAGTAACATAATGATACAGGTTTTATAATCTAATTCCTTTGATGCACTAAAATGAATGTATAAGTTTATTAATGTCAGCTACATAATAAAATCTTAATAAAACATTAAACTATGTTATGTGTCTAGATATCAACCATCTTTACTCGGGAGCAAGAGATGTAGCTGATATCTACATTTATTTCGTTAAAGGGACAGTGGACCTTCAAACATAACTTTTTACTTTTGAATGGATTTACTTGCAATTTGAATATGTGATTAGTACCACAGATATGTAAAAGTGGTTAAAATTTAATGATGAAATATTAATAATTAATGAATTTTGAATTATATCAAAAATTGGCCTAATTAAAAATGTTCCATGCGCATTTCTTTTGCATATAATATGGTAATTTTTACTTACAGGATACCTTATAGAACTAACAATGAAACTTATTGCTTATTTTAAGCATTCATTAAAAATATAAAGAGAAAAAATAATAATAGGGAAAAACCCTTTTTATTGCGCAAAATACCTATAAATCATCTTTTCAAGTACAAAATTTAGAAATTCTGAGCAACGAAACAATTATTTTCAATAAGATTTATTTGAAATACAGTTAAGTATATAAAACTTAAATTTCAAAGCAATACGATAATTAGAAATGCGCCTGGATCAGTTTGAATATTCGTATGGCATGCAAATTTTTATTTTGAGAAAAACACATTTAAAGTTATTGCTATTAGTAACCACATAATATCTAAATTAAATACAAATGTCTATAACTAGGAAAGTAATCACAGAAATAAAAAATTCTTTTTGCAACACATTCCTACTCGTCCGTAGTTACACAATTCAATAAAATAAAAAAAATCGAATTTTTGGACAAATTTGACAATTTTGAAAGTCCACTGTCCCCTTAAAGATGATTTCTGTACATTTTACCTATGGTGAGAATTTTCAAATTACTACTGTATTCGGACTGAAAGGCCTAGATAAAACTTGGAATTTCCAAATTCTTGACAGCATACTTGACAGCAGTGTAGGCGGCCTTGAAGCAACTTGTCTTCAGAAAAATTAGCGTGGCTAGTGTGAATCTTCTTGTGTACCGCTGTAATGGGGTACCACTGTTCTTGCAAACATCAGTGGAAGGAAAGGGGTCTTAGAGAATCAGTTAATGAACTTGTTTCTTTTAACAGAGATGTTGTTGATAATGCGGAGGCTATTGTAAATTAAACATCGCCCTGAACATGAATCACCGGACTTACAACGTCTCGCAGACACCACACCAGTTGTGGTCAACATCGAATGGGGAAGGATGCCGAAATTCACACCGCGAGACTGCTGGCCATTCATTGAAGGGGGAACCGTAAAGGTGGCCAGCATTACCTCCTACAGGCCTGTCCTGTAATTAGGAATCGAGACAAGTGCTGACACCGATATACTTGACCCAGCACCCCCACAGGAAAGTTTAAGAACTTGGAGGACTTTGCAGCCACAACAAATTTTACCTACACCAGCAGCCATTAACGTACATGGCGGTGGATTTGCCAACGGCCAGCATCGAATCAGAGTCATTTAGGTCACTGGCTCGCTGCCTTTGCCAACTGGGCCACCGCGCCCAGTTGGCTTCGATCCCTATTGGATTCTCCCATATTGAGGTGGTCGAATCTAATAGAGATAGCACACAGTAGCCTTAAAGGCTATCAGAGGAATTAACGGGTGATATATAGAAAAGAAAGAGGCCTTTTATAACGAGGGATTGTGTCTAGAGAGATTTTACGAATTTAATGTATCATTTAAAGTATTACGGAGCTATTGTCCAATCTAGCCAATTACAACTAGAAATCATCTGAAACCCATCAATTTGATGTGCAGTTAGTTTAAATATATCTGAAATAATATTCTAAAATTAATTTGTTTTGGTGGTCTACATAAATTTGTACTGTTGACTCTGCAACGACTCTATTTAGTCATGCTTACCAATCCAGGATAAAAGGTTGAAAGTGAAATGATAACACGGAACCAATTCTTCACACACATATCAGCATCTAGACCAAATTTACACCATCCAAAAGTCCATAATTCTAAATTTGGCAGCTTATCGTCGCCTAATCTGATCCTGTTACTTAAAATATACTTCATTTTTGACACGCCTTCTCTAGAACAAGAAGACGATAAACCATGATGTAATAGATCTCTGTTTTAAGTGTGTTGAGGGATTTGAAACGTTGCAGACATCGTCAGGCGGCAGACAGTAAACTGTTCAATGTTCAACTCCGGAGTGGCGAAAAACACGAAGGAATTCATTCGCAACCTTATTTTGATAATAAAGAATGTTTCTTCTTTTATTGCTTTATTTTAGCAATACTCAATTTAAGGATATCCTTTCAGTTAACATCATATAATGAGTGACCCATTTTGTGTCATTAATGGCAGGTAAAATAGTGTTCTACTTAACTTTCAGCTGACTTATTCCATCGTATACATTTCTTTTACTGAAACATTGCACATTTTCTTCTGCATATTTTTACTTTATGTATCAAAAATGATGTCCATACTTAAAGTACTGATTTAAGTATCAACAACAATGACCCATTTTACAAGGGCAGCGGATCAGTGATCTGAACCTCTCTGGTTCGATACCCGTCGCTGTAAATCCATCGTTGTGTGCACTAATGGCGGCTGGTGCACGTAAATTCCGTCGTGGCTGAAAAGTACTCCAAGTTCTCAAATTTGCCTCTGGAGATGCGGGGTCAAGGGTTCCGATCTCGGCACTTGACTCGGTTCTAAATTTCGGGAGCGGCTTGGGGGTAATTCTGGCCGCCTACACGGTGCCCCCTTTAATAAATGGCCAGCAGTCACGTCTTCAAGTGTAATGGATTAAGTTCCAAAATTTCCCTAAGTAACAACAAGTATTACATATATTTAGGCTGCTATGTACTAACCCTACTGGATTCGCTCGCCTCAATCTTAACCTATGGAGAAAATTTGTCTAAGGATTGCTGATTTGTATTGAACGATATTTTTTAAAGAATTGTATACTCCGTAATAGAGAAAGAAATTTTACACTTTACGGCAATTTTCGTTTTAAAAAAATGGAAAGGATATTTTAAAATTTAAATTATTCGGAAGAAAAATCTGGTGCAGTGTGTTTTACACGATCACCAGTTCCTTTGGAGGATGTAATTTAAAAAATGAATCCTGTTGCAAGTTGCAGAAAAGTTCAGGCTATCTGAAAATAACATTTTTATTGGATTATCAGCATTTATGTAGTTGTAAATAGTAGAGACATTTTCGCCATAGGTTAACATTGAGGTGGGTGAATCCAATAGGGTTAGCACACAGCAGCTTTAAGGGCTATCATAGGAATTAACGGGTAATATATAGAAAATAAAAAGGCTTTTTATAACGAGGGATCGTGTCTAGAGAGATTTTACGAAATTAATGTATCATTGAATGTATTATGGAGCTATTGTGCAATCTAACCAATTACAACTAGAAATCGTCTGAAAAGATTTCGAGTAATTTCTTTTATCATCAAAGTAATTGTTGAACGACTAGTTGAAATGAGTTCAAGGATCAAGGAATTTAAAGTTTTTGAAGCTCGATGGTCAAAGACTTTATCTCCAGTAATTAAGCGGCAATTGTGATCAAATAATGTCTAGCAAATTAAAAAGTAGTAAATTAGGTCATTATGAGTAAAAATTAATTTTAAAATAAAAATACAGCTGAAAAATTAATAAAGGGAAGTGAACAAGAAAGAAAAAAGAGTTTAAAAGAGAATAATTTTAAAATAATAATTATAGTAATAAAAAATAATACAGGAGTTTTGAACTTAGGACGAGCGTTCAGAAAACATGTTAAAATGAATTAACAATCGTGATTGCTTTCAAGATTTGGTTGCACACGATGGGAGAATCTTATTAATTTCCTCATATTCTGTGCCATGTGTATGTAAATTTTGAGTTTTGAAATATGAACATTTCGACATACGTATCAAAAAACCTTTCTTTTTTTATGGTCTGTAAAAGATAACTTTTGTATTGACTTCAAATGTTACACTCCAGTTCATCTTTACATAATTAAATTTCATTTTTATTTGAAACTTTTTGAATCCTTAGTGTAACAGAGCTTACCTAAGCATTGTACCCGTAAACTAAAATTTAATTTCTTTTGTTCCCGCACAGAAAATCTAAACGCAGAATATGTTTAACGTTTCGGAAACTGCTGTATTGACGCTGTTGAATGGAACGTTAACATCAGTCTACCTGCTCCGAAATGTGGTTTTAATTATATATTAAATATCAGGTTGCCGCATTATTTTGCTTAAAAGAAAAATCTTTCAGACTTTTAACGTTTTAAATTCTTCGGTGTCATTCAGTTTGTTTCTTCAATCTTTTATTGTCCCGTCACGATCTATTTATTCTTCTTCCTTCTTTCCGTTATCAAACTCTTCGCTTGGATATTCCTTTGCCGAAGAAATTTCCTCTTCAGTCTGCTACGTTAGAAAAATCCTTAGAATTATCTTATAACATTTTTTACCCGTTTAAAATGGATGAAAGTTATTTCGTTCGTCTTGCGAAATAAAATATAAAATTCTGGCATACGATGTTTTTAAATATTTTGTTTTATGATTCATAAGTAATTTTTTTATCCGAGCTGGAGATATTGGATACACACTGTGGGTTTATTGAGTAAAGTCGTTACTTTCTCTTCCTCTGTCAAATATCGCCAAGTCTATATTATTGGATACACACTGTGGGTTTATTGAGTAAAGTCGTTACTTTCTCTTCCTCTGTCAAATATCGCCAAGTCTATATTATTGGATACACACTGTGGGTTTATTGAGTAAAGTCGTTACTTTCTCTTCCTCTGTCAAATATCGCCAAGTCTATATTGCACGTTTTATTGAAATTTTGGCGAAGTTGAAAAAGGCAGAAATAAAAATCGAAGTGATAATAACTGCATCTCACTTCGTATGATATTATTAAATTGAAATTATTAAGATTTTATCGAACAATTATAGAGCAGTTATGGTAATTTTCTTAACAGTTTGTAAGAATTGATGTACTTTGACAATACTGGGTACTTGTCAATGAAGGCAATCGCACTTTAACCGAGAAAATCGTGGATTTCTTTCAATGGGGGGGGGGGGACTGTAGAGGTGAAACAAAAAGCCACAACCCCTGGTGCCCTGGCGCTACCTCAATTTTAACCGAGCATACCGAGGGGCAAAACCAGGAGGGGATGCTCGTACATCCTCCCACCCTCTCTGACCTCATAAAAGGACTTTCATGTTTACGAATTTAACTTTCCCATATCTGGCGTATACACCTTTGGGTTATGTGAATTTTAGAAAGCCCTGTAAATGTTTGGACTTTTATTCGTGGAAGTGTAAATCATTTTCTGTCTGTGACATTAATCTTAAAGGGAATCAAAGCAGGTTCTATCTTTATTTTCTGATTTTATAACAGCTGATAATTTATCACCAAGTTATTTAGAAACCAAATAAATATAATGGGATCACAGCAGTTCTGTCCTATGTTCCGATACATAACACAGAGTATAAGTGGATAATTGAAAAAGATTAATTAACTTCCTGTCACATTTATAAAGTTTTATTAGCGAGGTGCCATCGAGCCATAGACCAGAATGTTTTCTTTCTTAATGAACATAGCAGTAAAGAGCCGTTAACACAAAATGTTTTACAAATGAAAAAATATGATGTTGATCATACGCCTATACTTAGAGTCAAATTTTAAAAACATTAAAATATATATATATAAAGTAAACGAATAATTTAAGGGATTAAACTTAATTGGAGTTTCAGACCGATAAAGAAGAGAATAAAAGAGGAGCAACCCTTCATTACGATGTAATGAAAGTACTCTTTAGAAATACTCAAACTGGAACAACATAGAGGGAATGTGAGTAATACAATTTCTTTCTGTAATTGAGAAATTCAGTTTTAGAAAGATATTTGGAGAAACCTAGACTAGAATTCTGAATAAAAAGTACGCAAAATTCATTTGAAAACAAGGCATGTTGAAAAAATCTTTTGGTACCGTGAATGTAAAAACTCGTGTTTAACACTATCAACTATCAGAATAAAGTAACTAGAAAAACTTCGCGGTGAATAACAAAAGGTGAAAGTCTCACCACAAGTGAGGGAAAAAATACGCCCACACACACTATCAACTATATATTTGTAAAATGCGTAATCAACTTTTTTTAACTGATGCAGTATATTTACTGTAGAAATCTGAAGATAAATAGATTTACCTACTTTTAACATTTCTACCTTTTCAGTATCTGGAACGAAGGTTTCATAAGGCCGTGAGAACCATCGGATCAATTGTGTTCTGCTTACATATGGTGAGAAAAACTTTTTTTTATACTTAGCGTAAATCATATTTTGATAATGAGAATGAAACCACTGCACTCAAAATTTTTTAAAACTACAGAAAATGATAGTATTTGCAATTGAAAATGCACTACGAGAAATGAACTTTTGTGAAATGTAGTATTTGTTTTTTTTTTTGACAACGAGTATTTGTAATTTTAATTTAAAAATGGTGATAAATACTGAAAATTTGAGAAAGAGTGTAATTCATTTCTCTAAGTAAAATACTTATAAGTATCGTTCTATTGGGATAGACTCAGCCCATTATAATTTTAATATAATATTTTATAAAGTAATTTGATATCAAAATTTAAGTAAAATCTTCAAGCGAAATTTAATGCGAAAACCTAAAAATATTCATTCCTTTACAGGTGAATTTTCGTTACATTCTCTCGGAATCCAACCTCTTCTTACTTTATGAAAAGTCATAGTTCAGTATATAAACATTATTATCAGTTTTACAAACACATTTCGAGTTTCATGAATGAGGATGATGGTTTGACCAGGTTGAGTAATTCATAGCATTATCTGGAAAGCAGAAAATTCCGAGCTCAAAAGAAGGGGAAATGAGATTAAGAGAGAAATAAGTGTTAAAGTGACCGTAGGAATGTATATATATATATATATATATATATATATATATACAGTCTAAATTACAGTTTCTGATAGTGATAAGATTAATTTTTTTACTATAAAATTATACTTCCTTTACCTGGATCCAAGACACAAAATTGCTCGAATTTTCGAAAAAAATTTATTGCATTAAAAATGTTTGTTCTTTTGCGCTTAAAATAACGTTTAAATCATGTTTCTATCTTAATTAGAACAGGAGAAATTATTATTTTCTTTTTCCAACATTCTAATAGTATCCAATCGTTGTTTAAACCTGTAAGAGCGTTTTTCTGCATTATGGGTTTTTTCCCCACTTCTCGTCTTTAAATTGTTATAAGTCAAGAACCGTTAAAGATAAATGGTTCAAACTGGTAACATGTCTTTTTCAACTATTTTACTTTAATTTTGATTCAGCATATTTGAAAAAAAATATTTACTTTTGAAAATATGATTTTTTAAATATAAGTTACATCATTGTTATCGTAAATTTTAATCTAGATATTTTTTATTTTTTTTTTTAAATTAAAATTTAAAAAAATGATGAATCAAAATTAAAACTTACATATTTCTGTTTAATTAGATTGAAAAAATTTTGAAATTCGACAAATAATATTTCGAGTTATAACGATTTTAAATTAACGATATTTAATGATTTTCAAATTTTAAATTTTAAAATTTTTTTAAAACTTTTTGAGAAGTTTTATAATGTTATTTTGTTTACAAATTATATGGTTAACAATTACAAAAAAATTCAAAATTTTAAATCAATAAATAAAAATTTTTCAAACTATGTTCCGAACCTCCTTAAAAAAGTCTAAGCGTTATTTATATTCTTAAAAATAGTGTACGGTAACTCGAATGAATCTTGTGACTAAAAAATGCACAATACGTACTTAAATGCCCTAAGGAATAAAAAAGGGCAGTATCCGGGCTAATCATTGTCAATGCTTTCTAAACGTCAGCAATTTTTTCAGTTTCTCCCTGGCACGTGCAGTTATCTGATTGTTATTTCTTTGGTGAGCATGATCATCAGTTCTCTGTACTCTACATCACTGTTGTGTTCTGAGTCGTTTTTATATTTCTTTGTAACACATTATGCATAAGAAAGTAGCATGAAAATATACATTAAGAAAATCGCAGCCTTAATATTCATGCCATTTTGATCCTTCTTAAAATTTCATCTGATATTCAAATTGCTGTCTACATTTAAAACACTATTCTTCGGATTGCTTTCATCAAGTCGCAGCCAGTCATTAAACTTAAGTCCCTTCCATTTTCTTTTATTTTAGAGAAATTTAACTTATCAGAGTATTTGTATTTTTGTCTCACTTCTTTTGAAAAATTGAGAATTTTAAGATGAAAAAACCCTGCTCCCTCCATCTACATTAATTATTTCTCCACATTTTGCAGCTTATGTACATGCCGGTAGTTCTGTATGCACCTGCATTAGCCCTTTCCGAAGGTGAGTTTGCTCATGTTTTGCTTTTAAATGCTACCGGATTTTATAGATGCACTACTCTTTTATAGATGATAACTTCTTGATCAGAATAATTATTTTGTTTATGGATTGTTTGGTGCCATTAATTAATAAATCTAAAATAATATTGTTGCTGTTTGCCAATACGGGGTACTTGTTCAGGAAGACAGTCACACATTATTGTCGGTCGCTTTCAATGGGGTCACTGTATAGGTAAATCAAGAACACTTCCTGGGTGACGCCTCAGTTTTTACCGAGCAACCCTGGGAGCGACATCTTGGGGAATCGTACCTTCTCTCACCCTCTCTGACATCGTAGAAGGACTTTCTGGTCTACGAATTTAACGTTCCCATATCCGGCCTATATATGATGGTAACCAGTAGCACATCCTGGTGCAAAATTATAAAATATAAAATAATATCCCATCGCATCAGCTATGCAAAGGGTTTTCCAGTCTCCCTCGCCTATAATCAACCCTTCTAGAGGACGGAGGCTACCATCTGAAAAGGAATGTCTTTGGGTGGTAGGTAGTGGACTCTTGTTATTGTTCTGACATCCAATTGTCCAAACATAGTCGCGTGCTCAAGCCTCGTGACTTCGCCATTCTGGAAGTAAGATGCTGACGTTTAAGTTATGGTAGATGAAAGGAGGCATATGCTGTTAGAGAACTGTCTTTTTGTTGACAACAATTAAAAAAGCTCATATAGAGAACTAACAAGTAACTTGAACTGTTGGGAAGCATGATGTCGGCGTTGAAATTATGGTGAATAAAAGAAAGCAGTTAGAGAGCTGCCTTTTCACCAGAACGATTAATACAGCAATAGCTAAGAATATAAAACTTACTTTGTGTGTCCAAAATTAATACAAGACAAGCAAACTTTATCGACTGAGCCTACCGCAAAGAAGGTTTCTTTAGCTGTACATGGAACTGAGGTAAAAATTTAAAATTTCTGTAACTGATAAAAATTTGATTCTAGAAGTTCGAATCCTTTCAGATACGAAATTATCGTTGCTTTTAATTATGAACTAAAGTTCTATTCACACTTAAACCTTGCAGTTAGTCAATATTTATGGACCAGAAATATTGGGTAAAAGTAATAATACTTAATTCATAAATAATTGTCATCCTTAAAAAAGCCTTTCTCTTGGTTAAAAAGAATCGGAAGGAAATCTTAATTTGAATCATTGCCACAAGAGGTGACTGGGAGAAAAATAAAACTTATACGGGGTTTTAAATTCAACGTATTCGAAAACACCTGTCCGTTTCGAAATTACTATTTTCAGAATAATGCCAAAAACTCAGGCAATCACGAGTGGAATATTTTTACATCTGCATTAAAAAAAGAGACTGCAGTTCCTTTAAAAGTCAAACAAAAGAAAAGTCTAATTTCCCGCAAAAATCACGAACTCTGTTTAGAACTTACCCAAATTATTATTTACGTTCATCTCAATATTCCGCTCACTCGGCCTTTTTGTGTGCGAATGAAGTGTACGTGTGTTTATATGATATAAAAAATATTAAAAAGCTCTTCAAAAGCAAAAACTTCTAGTTAGAAAAGTGTTTCCGTTATTTATGTTAATATACATGCATTGAATAAATATTCTGAAGCGTTTCCAAAAGATGATCCACTGAATTGTGGACGTTAAAATGTCTTCAGGACAGAAGAATAATGATTTAAGATGCACGTTAACGAACCCTTGTAACGTAAATCGTAGCGTGCATCGTATAGAGGTATGTTATAGTGTATTATTACTTTTATGCTGACCGATATACTTGAGATTTCTTACGTTTCTTGGACTAACGAAATATATTTTTTATAGATATGTATGCATGAATCTATATACACGTGTCTCGCAAATTAATTAAGGATATTTATCCTTAATTATATTAACAAGAATGCTGACATATAAGTATGACTTGGTATTACATGTTAGTATTATTTCCTGTTAAGTCTCTTTTAAAACGTGGCACTGGTGTTTCTTACAGGCTATAAACAATAATATATTGATTCCTGAGTTGTAATTGAAATGAAAATGCCCTTTCATCATTCCTATTTGAAATATAATACAATGATATGCATCCTCTAATTTTTTTTAATTCAGAAGAGAAACGTCATAACCTGTGATAGCTTGCTTATTAACTCGTGTACTGATCTTAAATATTGTTGAATCTCTCACAAACACATTGCATGTCGGATTAGTTTCAGTGGATTATGATTTGATATATATTTTACCGCACTTACCTCTTAATTGTTAAAGAAAGAGATCAAATTCTTCCATAAGTTGCCCTTTTCAAACGGTGATGATATATATAAAAACTTTATTGTCTTTTTCTTTTTTTTGCCAAATTCAAAAATACATCTTAGACATCTATCTGCTAAAGTAGCAGTTTTGTTCCCTGGGTAAATTGGTTATCATTTAAAAGCATGATAATCCTTTAAATGCATCCCTCAAAGTGAACATGAGTTTATTTTTCAAAGTAGTGACAAAATAAAAAAATTTTTAATTTAAACACTGAAAAGGAGTCTGATATGTATCTTCAATTTCCCTCTATTGTGCTGAACCGAACAATATGTATGAGTATGAAAAGTTTTAACTTTGATTGCGCAGCCGGTGGAATTAAGTTTCTGTGTCTCCCTTTAAACCTGACTTTTGTCAACTTTCAATCCTAATTTTCACAGAAATTATAGAGAAATTTATACAGAAAATGATTGGTTTTGACCACTCGTTCTCATTTATTTAATAATCAATCCAACAACTGTTTTCATTGACGCAAACTAGACGCAAAAGAATTTTTCCGGTTAGGGGCCCAAGGTAGCATAGTTGTAGTGCGTTGGTCTTGGAAATGGGGGGAGGGGAGGTTGCTTCGAATCCCGACTAACGGCATTCAATAACTTCGTCCCTAGACCGGATATGGGCAAGTAAATACCGTATACCGGAAAGTCCTTCTATGATGTCAGAGAGAGTAAGGGAAGGTACCCCCCCCCCCCCCCCAGACGTCGCCCTTGAGATGCTCGGTAAAATCTAAGGCTACCGCCAGACGAGCGATTTTTCCATCACCACCGCAACGGGAAAACAAGCACCAAAATATAGATAATCTTCTGTAACATAGGGATGGCCAAACGCAGCTGTTTTTCTCGCGCGATCTGTCACGGTCTCAAGGTCGCTCGCTGGAGGATAGAACGAGACCTATTTTTCTCGCGGTTTGTGTAGATTTTCAAGCTGAGGGAAAAGACCCAGCGGGGAAAAACGTCACTTGCATGTTAATTTCTGTTGTTTTAAAACTTCAATTCGAAATTGTTAACCCTGAATTTCTTCTCATGATTCGAAATTCTTTTTATATACTTCAACTACGAAATTAATTTTCTTCAGCATATAAAATACACAATAAACTTCTCAATAATGAGATCAATTTCTTTAAAACACAAAACAATTTATTATATTCGACATTAAGCATTACTGCCTTCGACATTAAGCATTACTGCTTTCGATATTAAGCATTACTACATTCTGACTGTTCGCCAGGAAATACACATTTTCTTATAGAACGTTTTTCGTTTTAAACACACTGCCATCTATTGGCATAATATGCAATTATAAATACAATTTCAAATTCTACAATGCACGTGTGGCCGGCTGGTGTAGATGTTCAAGCTCGGGGAAAAGCCGTAACGGGAAAAATCGCTCGTGTGGCCGTAGCCTAAGGCGGCACCAGGGTGTAGTGTAGGTAATCTTATACGACACCCCCATTGGAAGCAACCAACGATTCTTGAGGATAATGGGCGAATGTCTTCAGTGACAAGTGTCCCACATTGGTAGACAACAACAACAGACAGTTTTTCCTTTTAAACTTTTCCTTTCTGCGTAAACCAGGGGTTCTCAACCTTTCAGGCTCTGTGCCCCCCTTTGAACACTGATGTGAGGTCACGCCCCCCCCCCTCCCACCATCACCACCATATGTGGTCAATACAAGTAATACAATCGGAATTTGAAACTGAATCTGGTTATTAAATGAAAATATAGAATACATAATTTCATACACAAAATTTAATATTACTAGTCATATCTTAATTTGGAACATATTATTATTAGAACATATGAAATTAAAGAATTAAATACAGATCAAATATATTTGAGGTAATCGAGGATCTAGGTGAGGTTGGCATGTAATACCAGTCACTTTCACAACATTAATGAGTGGGCTGGCACTGTTTGTCCTTGACAAGTTTTTGAATATAAGGTTGTAACTATGACAAAACACACCTCAGGTCACTTTCAACGTCCAGACGTACGACAATTATCGTGTTTTTGCAATTACAAAAATTATCGTGTACGACAATTACCGTGTTCGTGTTCGTATGTCTAAAATATGTTACGGTTACATTCTGAGTGCAAAATTGAGTACAGTAAATTACAGTTAGTTTTACTTCTTATTTTGCTTTTTTTTTTAAACTCACGCCTCCCCTGAAATTTCTCTACGCCCCCCAGGTTGAGAACCGCTGGCGTAAACATTCGCCAAGGGCAAACCAAATATCGCCTGAAGGTAGTAAAAAGAAATTGCAAAATTGTTGGTCCAAGTTGCAAAATTTTGCTTCATTTTTAACGAAGCTTGTTTTAATATCAATGGTGTCTGTTATAATGGGCTTAAGTCAAAAATAGTGATTTTTAGATATTTGTTAGTTTTGATTAAAATAAACTTTTTACTTATATAAAAGGCTTTAGTCTATCAATTTTGTATACAAAAGTACATTTTTTTGTACAAAAGCCTCAAGTCGAAATTATTGTTCTGCGATTGGTATAAAAGCCAATAACTTGGTATATTTAAATCACTGTTTTTTTATTAAGCCCTTTATACCGGGCAGCATAGATATGTTACTCTAGGGGTATTAAGCAAACTAAATGTTTTAATATTATAGAGATAAACTTTCACCTAGTTTACGGCAGAACATGAATTAAACTTCAGGATAAATATGATAATTGTAATGGGAAGAAAGGGATATCTTTACATTTTGGATAGACCTAGACAATTTCCAGACAATTTTCAAAAGCTAAATATTAATTGCAATCGATTTGTATGAAAATCAGTTTTAAAAAACTGATTTTTTATTTATATATATTTTTTGTGATAGTTCTACGAACTTCACTTCTTTTGTCGTACACATGCAATCTTTTAACTTGTTCGGTGCCAATGTCGTGTAGATGTAAAAGCAGCGGTTCTCCTCAGTGGCATAGAGACAGGTATTTGTGTATTTACTTATGGTACAACTACCTAGATATACACCTGAAGAGATCATCTACCTAGATAGACATCTATGATACAACTACTTATATCTATATCTCGATGTTTGTATCGTAAGTAAATATACAAGTACCTATTGCTATGCCACAGAGGAGAATCGATGCTTTTAAGTGTACTAATTCAGAACAAGTTAAAAATATGTCACATGATGTTTAAGACAAAAGAAGTTAAGGTCGTAGAACTAATGCGCAAAAAATATGCAAAAATAAAAAAAAATGAAGTTTTAAGAATTTATTTTATACAAAATGATTAACAAATAACTTTTGTTCTTGAAAGTTGTTTTGAAATTGAGTACAAATAAGTTTCATCTGACTCTAATCTTAGTTCATGTTACAAAAAGATAAGCTTTATTACTCCTTAGAAATGTAGAGTAGCATAAGGCTTATAAAAAGTAAAAAACAATACTGAATATGACGCTCTAAACAGATAATAAATTAAAAACTTTTAAATGCATTCAGTGAATGTAACGATAGGATATAGCGTGATAACAATTTTGCACCTGTACGTATAGCAACTTTTGACGATCTAGATAGAGGCACAACGTTTTCCGTCATAGACGGAAAAGGGTGAATGGACTACGAAACAACATTACTCTGAATGAAAACGAGAACGATATAAATACGATTTTATGAATGATAAATTTTGCAGTAAAAGTGCCACATTTAAATATTTTTCTCAATATAGTAATGCATATTCTGTATGTCTATTAGAAATTCATTCATTTAGGCTTCAGTTATCTAAAGAAAATAGTTTTATTGAAATATAATAACATATCCTAATATGAATTTTATTTACTCTATGAGAGCTTTCTCTCTAAGTAAATAAAATAACTCAATATATGATGTCGCGATATTTCTCAACTTTTTCTAAACATTTGTGTCCTAGTACTGTAAAATAGTATGTCGATATCCATGTAAACATTACTCTAGGAAGATATACTAGAGGAAAATGAAGAAATTTCTGCAAAAATGTACGTATGCAACAATAAAAAAAAATATTAATATTTTCTTATCGTTATCTTCATAAATATTGCCCAAGCATCTGTATCACAAAAGTGCAATGAAATTAAATATTCTTTCACTCCGGATGATGCATTCAATGATTATATAATTAAAGGTAATTTTAGATTTGTTTATTTAAAAATTTCAAAAAATGCTATTATTTTGGGGGAAATATATTTTATATAGTGACAAATTTTTAAAATTTGAAACACAAATTATTCATTATGCAGAATTTTCAACTGATTTATTCTTTTAAAAAAATAAATAAAAATGTTTTCTGTTCAAAATATACCAGTGAAAAAATTATTTTATTAATTTTATGAAATCATCTTAAATACCCCTTTATCTGAATTAAGAAACATGTTTCTTTTGCAGTTACTGGAATCGGAATATGGACAGCTGTACTCTCTATAGGGCTTGTTTGCACTTTCTATACCAGCATAGTAAGTAATCTGTATTATATTCTAAACTCCAGAATGCAATTTTTATAGTTAATTTTAAAAGATTTACTATAATTGAATTAATGATTACTAAATTTGAAGACAATGTTAAATACTTCGGTTATTTTTAATTGTCCTTTAGAGATACCTGTTTCAGCTTTTTTTTAAATATTGCCCGCATATAATAACCTACTGTCGTAACCTAAGTCTATAGGATGTAGAGTCTCGCCATAAAAACATATTTCTTTTTTACATGTTTCTCATGCTAAATTGAACATAAACACGTAGTTAAAAGTATGTTTAAACTGTAGTGCAATGTTTACATGAAAGGAAATTCAAAAACTTGTAATATACATCACTAAATTAATTAATATTTTATTTCTTTCTCATTTCTGAAAAACTGAGACACCAAATAATTGTTTCGCATTACCGTAAACATTCATTTAATGTATATTTTTTCCTAGTGCATTAGTTTGTACGTCTCTCTTCCATCTGTAAATCAGTCGTTTTGTTTGTGCGTGTTATAAATTTTCAGATTTGTTGATCAATAATTCCAGAAATAGTTATCCAAGTTCAACATCTTTAAGCCATCTGTCTTACCATTCAAGGAAAAATTCATTTCTGCAATTTCCCACTTTAGTGATATTTTTAAAGGTGTATTTAAGTTATAACGATCAACTTTAAGAAAATTTTCTGTTGGTAAGGGATAAAATCATCTATCTTGAAAAAGTGGGAATATTTCTTCTCTAAACACTAAAGTAATACTCAATACCTAATGGAAAAAGTGATATTTAGCAGAAAATTTCCTCATATAAACGGGCTTCGAAAACTATTTTCTTTTTCCATCGTCCTCTGTAAACGATTCTGAAAATGGATTACTTGGATCAAGTTCAATTTCATTTTGCTTCGTATCTGTTTCAATGGAAGATGTACTGTTTATGTCTCCATCTGTATCTTTTGACACTCGTAAATTTTCAAGTGTATTACTTTTGACAATATTATACGAATAACGTGTATTATCTTCAACTTCTGGCTGTCCAGTTTTTCTTGTAAATGGCAAAGAATCAATTCCTTTGACTGACAGGTTTTGGTTCTCTAAGAGTCCATCACGGGTATACGTGGGGCTGCATTTTACACGTTTAACAGCTCTGGAATAGGGAACATTGGTATTCCTGTTCGACAAATTACGATGCAACCTTGTTAGCCTTAGACAAGGATTTTCTGAAGTTGTTAATCCCCTGCGTTTATAATTCAAATCTGAATCATTTCGTTTATCTGTAGAACAATGATAGCTTTCTGTAAACCAGTAAGTATTACCTGAAAGGTTTTCTGTTTTGGTTTTCTGACAGATTTCTTCATTTCCGTCAGCAGAATCACTGTCACTACCAATGCTAAAAAACACATTATTGTCTTCACCCCCACTGCCTTTTAAGTTGCGGAAATAATTCTTCATGGCTCCTTTGTATTTAGAATTGCTGCCTTCATATTTACATTTGCTTTTCTTTGATTGTTTTTTGAAAGATGGACTACAATCATTATCTGACTTCAGAAATGTGGCAGATTCGTCTTTCGGCTGATGATTTTTAAATCTCCGAAACAGTATTACGACAATAAGTATTATTAAACAAATTATTGATAGAACGGTTATTAAGAAAAGAGTATGTGCTGAAGAATAGCTAAATAGTCCATCTACGACATTCATCGCCTGATAATAAACTTGAGAAGAGAAGTTATTCTTGTCCTTAAAATTATCCATTATCCTTCCCCTTCTATTTAGAACAACTTGCTTTACACCAACACCCAAATTCTTTGCAGAAGCATTTTGTTTCAACTTCCTATCTGGAAACAAATCTTCTCTAGTTTTATTTATTTTTGTAGCATTGCTGTCAACAAAATAGTTCGTAAAATTTACATTCGTTACTACTCGTTTATTTTTATTTTTTGCACTGAAATCCTCAACTGACCCCTTATCAATTGATATATTATTACTGAAAATATTACTGTTGGCGCGAAATTCATTATGTTCTTTCTTCATACCAACTTGGGAACTATTTGTAGATTTTTCTTTTTCCGTTTTTGAATTTAGATTGGCCTCTGATTTTGAAATCTTACCAGTCAGCAGATAGTTCACGTGGCTAATATTTAAGACTCTAAGGTCTGGTTTTACTTCAGTAAAATGTGCATTAAAGGCACTCGTGGTGATACTATCAGTAACTCCATGCCAGATGTCTGATGAATTTCCATGTTTATTGGCTACAATTCCATGTTTATTCCCTTTATCTAAGGTGTTTTCAGTAGCTATAAACTGACCACTTTTAGATAAATGTGGAATAGATGTCTGGTTAATATTAAGCCGATTAGAGCTTGTCATATCATTTTTTAAATTTAATTGTCCAGAAATTAAGTTTTTGACTTGAGGCCTGCTAAATATTTTAGCTTTTCTTTGTAAGGAAGACGGAAATTTCCGTCGATGAGGTGTGTTATTTAAATATGACGCTCTGTTTACTGGGAGAATAACTTTTACATATCTCCCTTTGCAATGTTTATCTGAAACCGAATTACATGGTTTAAAATATCTTCTTCCATGGTTTGAACTTTTAGAACTTTGCGATCGGACAGCTTCCGTGTTTTTCATCTTAATTACTTTAGCATTTTCGCTTTCAGAAGTCCTGTAACTTTGTACTTTGTGTCTTACATTTGATAGTGGATGTTTACCGCCTTTCACTGGAAACTTGTCATTACTAAAATCTCGTATATATTTTCCCCTATTTTGTTTAGCTCTAGAAGTACTTTTTCGTTTCTTAGTCGCAAAAAAGATATCAACAGATTTTTTCGCCAACGGAGGTAAATTTGTGGCTATACGGGTTGACTGATGATCTGTAATATGCTTTCTTAGTATTCTGTAAATGACGGCCACTGCATTGTAAAGTTCATCTTTATAGTTCTCTTTGGGAGTATCGTTATTCTGAAAAATAGATATACAGTAATGAGATACAAATTAATATTTGTAGTTCTAAAAATAATGATATAGAATAATGAAACAGAGTAATCATTTCGTAGTGAAAACCCAAAATATTTCCATACACATCAGTAAAAATTATAAATACTCGTATGTAGCTATGGCTTAACGGATTTACTACCAGTGAATAGCTATGAATCTTGAAGGTTATGTATCATGCTCAGTACGAAGTATAAATTTAATATTAAAGGTATAATGTGATACAATTCTCCCCCTCTAAATGTTCTTAATTGAGGTTTACACATTTCAATACTTATAATTACGCTGAATTGAAGCAATTTCCTAACGAGATCTACATAATTTTTTTTATTTCAATTATCAAAACATTACATTATTCTTCACTATGCGTGTTCACAATCAAACTATATTTTCTCCAACACACACGCACACATATAAGGAATAATTTTATTTACCACAGAATATATATCTGGAATTTTTTATTATTCAAACACTTATGTACATGTATGAGTGATGCGTTATATCACTGATTGTTGTCATAATTTTGCTGTCGCAAATTTTTGTAACACGATAATTTTACATGTTAAAACACAGTGTTACTTTAATCTATCAATATGCAAAAAGAAGTAACGAACCTCATTGATATTTACTGTTTGGGCTGGGATGATAATTATAAGCATCAAGAAGACTATTCGACAATTTAAGTTTGAGGAAGAATGCATTTTCGTCCCGAAATTAAGGTAAATACAAGACAAGCAGCATCTCATATTACATTAAATGGAGCGAAATTATTGTATTTTTAAATAAAAAGACGATACTGAATTAGTCACTTAACAATGCATCCAGAAAAAAAAAATGATTGTTGTCTAGTGAACCTAAATTTGACATAAAATCGCGGAAGCCCAACAATGAGGACAAAGAAAATTTTCCGCATTTTAATAATATCCTGTCCTTTTTTGTTGTCATTTCAAATTCCGTATCACGCAAATATTCAGATGAAATATACAAGCAAACAAATCTCTCACTCTTTTAAACTTACCCTTCAGCATTTTTTATGGCGTTTTGGAGAATTTCCTTAAACTGTATTGAATAAAATGGAAGCCCATTTTTTTCATATATATATATATACATATGTATATATGCAAAAAACACAACCTCATTGATATTTATAATGCATAATATATATTATAAGTATCAATGATTGTAAATAACTTCAGTATTAATAAGTCTGAAATAAGTACATGCGTCACACCCGGTGATACTGGATAGCGAAACCCTTAGCATTAAAAAAATTACTAAACGTCACATCACCAACATGACTGAATGTATACTATCAATAAGGATACATAAGTAACATTAAATGGAACAGCTTCCTTATACGCTCACTTTCTCGCCAAGCCAAAATTTTCACGCTAACCTTGGCACCTTTTTTTTTACACCAGCCCTTTACATGTCAAAATGTCTAAATAGCATCATATCATTATCAGGGGAGTCTAAATAGCGTCATATCAGGAACATATCATGATTATGATCCCTTCATCATGATATGATGAGGGCAGAAGAACACGCCGCTCCGCGACAATTGGCGCGAAATCATCTTAGCGAGAAAGTGAGCGTATACGGAATCTTAGCCCATTAAACTGTCAATAGTTGTAAGCACATGTATTACGGGTACTACAATCTACCATGAATATCTACTTTTAACGTTAACCGCAATGTCACCTTCGTCAGCTTTGAAGAGTCGGAGTGGTGGAAGATTCGCCCGAGTTTTGAGCTGCTGCCGAGTCCTCACGTTCTCATTATAGTAGTGTAGTTGAAAGTCCATTTGAATAGTGTAGTAGTTGAAATAGGTGAAGCAGTTGATAGGTGAAGCAGCGTAGCGAAATAGGTGTAGTAGTTGATTTTGTACACTGCGTGACCCTTTGCCTCCCGATCGTATCCGATATGTGAGTTCCGCGGGAAAACTGGAGACGTTTTACCCTACTTGCAATAGATAACGATGTCTGCTGGATAGCTAAAGTTTTATGAACTTGGGGAATGTGTTACTTTGTAAAGTGTCTCTGCATTCCCCGTTAACAAAATATTTTGACAAAAGTTCAATTGTAATAAAGTATGGTGGGAACTGTTATTAAAAGTTGTTGTATAAACATATGAAATTAATTAATGAACACTTTTACACCTATACTTTCCATACTTTTCTTTCTTTAGAAATTTTCACATAAAACTTAATCCATTGAATCTAAAAAGAATCCAGATATAATATTTTGGGGCTAATTTTTTTTTTTATAAATACAATATAACTTTCTGCGAGGTATGTGGCAAGCATATGAAGCTTTATCTCTTTATAATAGTCTTTTCATCAATAACAATGATTTTCTGATGGTAAGTACTCCATACACTAGAAATTCTATGTTGAGTTGGTTTATGACTGTCTAAATGAAAGTAAGGAATCCGTTTAGTAAGTAATATATTGGTAGAGGGTATTTCTAAACCTTCATGCGTATTATTTGAACTATGGTTTGATGATATATCCTCACTGTTGACCAAACCGTTACCTACCATGCATCTGTTTCTTAGGGTGGAATGAAAGCTGTGGTGTGGACGGATTTTTTCCAGTCAATTATGATGTACGCATCCATAATCGTAATTGTCATCAAAGGAGCTATCGACTTGGGAGGATTCGATGTCATGTGGCAGAGAAGCTTAGAAGGAGCTCGAATTGAGTTCTTCCGGTGAGTATAGCTAAATATCTGAAGAATAATTTGTTACCTCAATAAAAACTGAGAAATATGCTCTTCTTTCCATCATTAAGTTTCACCTTCATAGTAATACCATTTTTATATGCTAAATTTTTTCTGGCTAAATCTATTCTTATATATAAAGAGAGAGCGATTTTGTACGTGGAGGGTAATCTTCAGAACCACTGTACCTATTTGAAAAATTCTTTCACTGTTTGAAAAGTACAGTATTCCAGATGGACATAGGCTATATATTATGTATATCTGATCAGTAGATATAAAGTTAGGGGCTTAATCCTAACAATCTCCATTGTTACCGCTACTGTCTTCTACCGCTTTTTGTTCCGAAGATTTCAACGATCCTTATCGTGGTGCTATCGCGGTGGGCTTCTGTTCTGACGCTAGCGGTTCGAACCTAGCAGTTCTCCGGCACGCCTTTTTCTTTAAAAAAATTATTTTAGTTATTAACTAACATAAAATTAATTTAAGGTACTATTTAGGATATTATTAAGGTAAAAAAATATTTACAATTTATTGGCTATCAACTGGAAATTTATTGGTATAATATTTTTTTCAACCCGGACAAAGTCGGGACGGGCCGCTAGTATTTAAATGAAATTCTTCACCCCAAAAGAAAAATAATCTCATTGTTTATAATAAATATACAGTGCCCAACGAATTAGGGTATTTTCTGTTTTATTTGGATAAAAGAAACTAAAAAAAGTTTGTTACCATTGGCTGTATTGGAAGTATTTGACTTGTCCCCTCCTTATATAATGAAAGATGGTAATGCCCAAGTACTATGCATATGAGAAACCGTTGTTATTCTACAACGTTCCTTCGGAGATTTGTTGGCAACATTAATTTCCTATTTACGTATTGAAATTATAATTCTAATGTCATATGTTTGATGAAATTTAACCCAAGCCCTTACTTTTAAAAACATTTTAATAAAGATGGATATAAATTAAGATTTTTTAAAGTTAAAATTCATTTTCCAACTATTAAATATAAGCATAAAATAAAATTACATGATGCATTTAAAACTACTTGCAACAGCAATAATATTTTCCACGTAGTTTGTGATTGAAAGGAGATTTAAAGTATTTATACAATTTCCTGTATATGAATATCTATATAAAGGTGTGTGTACACACACCACGCATCCAAACCATTGTAAATGGAAAATTTTACAGTCCTCTATTTTCTCTCTTAAAATAATTCCTCATCTGCTGTGAAATCTGATGGACTGAACTTCCGCTGCATTATTTCAACGTTTAATGTGTGATTGAGTATCTATTCAAACTGTGGTAATCTTTGATAAATAACTTACTTAATAAATATTATGTTAAAACTTCTTTCATTGCAGATTTGATCTAGATCCGACTGTTCGCCATACATTTTGGAGTTTAGTAGTCGGAGGATATGTAACGTGGATGGGCAATTATGCAGCTAATCAGGCTATGATACAACGATACTTGACCATCGGAACTTTGCGTGGTGCTCAAGGGTAAGTGTATCAGAGTATCACTTAATTAGATACATTTTCAACAGAAACTGGGATTTCTAATGAAAATGAAATACAATTGTATCTGTACTTGCAAGAGTGTATATATATATATATATATATATATATATATATATATATATATATATATATATATATATATATATATATATATATATACAGTGGAATCTCTATCGATCGTTTTCCCGTATGTATCGTTTATTTCATCCATTCCGGAATAAATTTCATAGAAAACAAGCAAAAACAGACCGCATGGATCGTTCCTCGATCTATCGTTTTCCCGCAATATTCGTTCAGAATATCGCCGCTTTATATTAATTTATTGGATCGATCGTTTATTCATAATAACTGAACCTGAAATATAAATGTCTGGATTGAGCTAGAATGACTCTCTAATTAAACAATGAGCGGAACATTTGAGATGCACTGTCTCATATTTTTGTTATCTCCTGTTTAGGCTGGTTTCGCGTTATCGTACTTCTCCCATTATTTGTTCATCGTTCGTGTTCCTTAATTCTTTAACCCCTGGAGTATCCTATTTTCGGCAACTCATTCCAAATTCTCCCGACTATTCAATATTTCTGTTCTTATCAGCAATGTCTCACAGCCGACCTGAGCGGTTCCTGCTGCCCTCTGGCTTTTCTGTTGGCCTTGGGATGGAGACGCCCTGGTGTTTGGTCTGGGGTGTGAGAAGTTTCTGATTACGGCAGTTCTAAACTGGCAGATGAGGGTTTCACCCGGAAGCAGAACTTCCTGGTGGTCTATGTCGGACCCCATCCAGTACAATGGTATGGTTCTAGTTACAAACGATTCACGGCTGCCGCTTCTTTATACTCTCACACAATAACCGATACCGAAAAGAATGCAATTTTCAGCACAGAAAAAATATTGTTGACTTGTGGAGAGAAAACCGCCAAAAAAACAAACTAAGATTAAGTAGTTTTATTTGAATGAAAATTCCTGCGTATCTACGTGTATTTCTTTTATTATTATTATTATCTTGTATTTCAGTACCATTTTGTAATTTTATCTTCAGTTACACTACAGGTGTGTATGCATTTATGTATGTGGGTAAATATATTTTAGGGATATCAAACATTAAGGTATGTTAATACTTTCTTATATGTTCCCGTATCTATCGTTCCCCCGCATCCATCGTTTAGTTCAGTCAGTCCATTCGAAAATGATAGATCGAGATTCCACTATATATATATATATATATATATATATATATATATATATAAAGTATACTAATGAATATATAAGGTATGTTAATGTATATATAAGGTATAGAGGATTGAAAATTGCTGATTATGAACCAATAACTGATGTCTTCACTACAACTTACATATAGTCTCTGCACTAAGAAATCTTCTTGAACACGTATTTCGCATACATTTTTCCTTTGTGTGTTCTATTTTCTAAATATTATTTTGTAATTCTTGTTATGCTTGACGAAGCCATTCAAATTTCTGTCTAAAACTTCTCTTTTTCTATAAAATTCCTTCTTCAAACGAACAGCAAGGCTTCGGCTATCCATGAAGTAAACGAGACCATAGAATAACGGCCGGGGAAAGAAATATATCGAATCAAAGAAACAGTCCATAATAATAAAAAAACTTGTAGAACGCACATTATTCCCCCTTTGTTTAACTAAGTAAAAGAATAAATAGAATAATAGAATAGTAAAGTGATCAAGAATCCTTCTAAAGGGTATCAAAGAAACTGAAGTTTGATAGTGGAGAAAAAATTAGAAATTGACTAAAAATGATATATATGACAATAATGTATTTCGTATATTTGAGTCATAAATATAAATAATCTTAGAGCTAATATTTTTAATCTTGGGTCGTATGTTTGATGAAATAATATCACCATATCGGAATAAGATATTGGAATTAAAAGAAAGTAGATTTTGAAATTATCGAATACAATATTTCAAATTTATACCCTTTCAGATTTATTTATATTCAACATAAATTGCGTAAGACAATTAATTCAGTTATCTTTTGTTACGTAAATTATGTACGAATATTAATAATAACGTAAATTATGGAGCATCTATAATTCTATAGTTGCCTGTAATGTATATATATACAGGGAGAGGGAGAGAGATAGATAAACAGCTAGTTTTACAAGGTTTTGAACTTGTCCATGTGCCATTTAAACTACGTTCACATCTTAGAAAAAAATTATAAAGTATGGATTTTGTTCTAAAAGTCTCATAAAAGCTTATGCCTTTTTATTACTGCATCATCAAAAAATGTTGAATCAAAATTTCATGCATGTTTTTGCTATTAATTTATAACATAAAATACATATATTTCAGATGTCTGTGGATCAACCTGCCAGCTCTAATATTACTAATTTGCATCACGAGCCTTACTGGCCTTGTCATCTACGCCTTCTATGCAGCTTGTGATCCTATAGGAACAAAAGTGATCGATGCCCCTGATCAGGTAAAACATTAACGAATTGTTGAGACATATTAGTGAATTATTAGTGTATCGCTTTCTCCCCCAAATGTCACTTATCACATTGTTGGCTCCGCGTCAACTCGTGATTTTATACTTGAGTGTTGAAAACAATTTAGGAATGAAATCCATGGATTAATCTACGAAATTCTTAAAGTAAATAATCATTATAGTACCTATGACTTTTATTATGACCTAAATGGGTTTCAGGCAAATCCTCACATTTTATCATTGAAACTGTAAATGTCAGATCCCCCATATACAGATAACAAATTTCAGAAATTAAATTTCGTACTTTATTCCAAAATTTCCGTCTTTGCCGGTAACTTACGTATATATTTAAATTAAATTGCCGCTCAACAATGTGTCAAAATACAGAGCTGACCATTTCTACACGAGAAGCTTAAGAGAATCTTTACATAGCACCGTTAGGGGGTGACAGACAAAATTGTAAAATGTATCCTAATTTGCAAGATAAATTACAACTTATATCTTAAATTTTCATTAATTATTTTCGAAGGATACTTTATACTTACCTTTATTATAAACAAAAATATTTAGTAAGGGAAATTAAGCTACAGTAACCAATATCAGCAAATTTCAAGTTATTTTTAAAGTTATTATTAGTTTTTATATGCTTTACGTGCGTTGCTGGGAACCAATGCGAACAAAATTAATCGACATATTTTTACTTATTTTTAGGTGCTTACTGAACACATCTCGCTTTATCTCGCTGTTTAAAAACCACATGTCCATCTGATTTTTTATAAGACCTTGGATATTTTTGTCTTCAGATAAATCCATGATACTTTCAAATTATTTTTTTCTAAATCCTCCACTGTATGACTATGCATGGAAACAGATATTTAATTATTTTACCTTTTTAAAGGTATCATATGATTTGAAATGTATTCTTTTCACAAGAATATTTTACACTTTGTTACTCGTTCGAATATGCCAGTTCGTTTGCAAATGATACAGTCCATTATAAAAAAATTTTGTGTGTGTTTGCATTTAATAATATTTATATAAAGTGAAACTTTTCTATGGTAGCAAGTAATGATTCCGAAAAAAGGGGCCGTTTTGAAGGGTGGCCGTTGACAGAGGGTTTCTTCCATAACATTGGGCTCTGTGGAGTCTTGAATCGGTTCTGTACAAAATTTGGTAGTCTAGAGGGATAGCTGGCTAGAGAAGTTTCACTGTATATATATATATCAGGGGTTTCCAACTTACAAGTGTCCAAGGGCCGCAATCGAAAACACCTGTCTAGTGGCGGGCCGCAATTTAATCAGGACCATACCCAGGACATTTTTTCTTGAGGGAGGGGAATTTGGAGGATTTGTGTATAGTATGTACTATGAAATTTTAAAAAAATTCGAGGATAAATCACCAACAACGACCTTGATTATAACTGGCCAACATTCGTTAAATTACACAGACACACACAAAAAAAGTCAAATAAGAAGTGGGTGGGGGGTATGAAATAGAACATGAGTGGACATCCTACTTTTCATGGAATTCGAGGAAAATCAAAGTTTTTTGCAAATGAAGAGCATTTGAAAACAATAAAGATTTTTACAAAAACATTTTTCGTTAACTAAGAATATGTAAATTGATGCTGCAAATTATTTTCCTAGAAGTCTTCGCGGGCCGCAAAAAAAGACACAGAGGGCCGCATGCGGCCCCCGAGCCGCCAGTTGGAAGCCCCTGATATATATATATATATATATATATATATATACAGGGTGTCCATAATTAAACTTCCCTACTTTAAAGTTGTCTACAGTCGAAACTATTGTTCAGAAAGTTATGAAATTTTGTGTAGGACATGTTGAAGGGATGGGAATTTGTTTGAGCAAATAAAGAAATTAGTTCAAATTTTCACCACCAGCGGGTGTTTTTTAATGAATTACACATTTACGTCTGGTTCTTTACTTAGGATTTCACCATCTTTTTATCCATAGGTCACCCTAACACAATAACTCATACTCATTAAATTTTCAATCTTTAAAGTGATTGCAAAGTCGATTGGAAACTTGTTCGATAACTAATTTTCGGACAAAATATTTGAAGGAATGAAGAAGAAACAAATATGCAAATTTATTTTTATCGACGTACAGCAGAAGCTGTTATAAAACCTAGAAACTTTCATGGAGATTTTGTTTTCAGCGTACTTGCTATTGCTAATCAGGATGTCATCGTTACGATTACCAGATCGAGCTTTGTTAGTAAAACTGTTTTACCAAAACGATAATTCAGCACTAGTTGCTCTACGAAAATTTCGGACTTTGAAGGGGATACGAAAATGCCCACTGACTGTTACTGTCTTCGATTAATGGTTCTGGAAGAGGAAGAAAACCTTTTTCCAAAGAAGCTGTAGAGAAGGTTGCGCTTCAGGTGTAAGAGGACAGAGTTTCCAACGAACAGGCTATACTAATGTCCGTCGTGTGGCAGAAATATTGGATCTGCCCCGTTCAACTGTCCAGAAGGTCATGCGGAATATCCTCCGGTATTATCCGTACAAGCTTCAATTTGTGAAGAGGTTGCTTACACATGATTTCGAGACTTGACAGCGGTTGTCACTTCAGTTTCTCGCTCGCTTTGAGGTTGATGCAAAATGGCCTTGGAATATCCTCTGGACAGACGAAGCACACTTTTATTTGGACGGTTCGGTGAATACTCACAACTGCCGAATTTGGGAACCAGCGTTTAGTCTTAGATGTTCCGATGCATTCACCGAAAGTAACCGTGTGGTGTGGATTTTCTGAATTTTTTATTCTCGGCCTGTATTTCTTCGAGGAATTAAGTCCTAGAGGTTCAGTAACATGCTCGGTCACCGGGGAGCGATATGCATCCTTGTTACTGACTAAAATTGTTTCGGATCTGCAATCACTTCAGTGCCTTTCACGCACATTTTTTTATGCAAGATGGAGCTCCTCCACACATTAGCCTTAGTGTTAAGAACATTCTCAAAAATCCCTTTACAGAAGAACGTGTCATCGGCCGCCACTTTCCTAATGTGTGGCCTCCCCGATCCCCAGACCTCAACCCATGCGACTTTTGGCTTTGGGGGCAAATGAACTGCAGAACATGCTACGGGTAACTATGCTATGGGAACGGGTAACATATTGTCACTATCCAGTTTTGATTCAACGGTGTTTAGTGTAAGTTTGGTAGCAGAGCTTGAAAATGACCATTTCAGCAGTTGGGTATTTTTTTTGTCTGAAGGCTTGTGATTCTTGCATTAAACTCCCCAAGATTGACTGACCTCAGTACGAATGGGTTGTCGTAGTCGTTTATACGCTCGCTGAGCTGAAGAGTCATCCACAGACTTGAAGCTGGCCAGTCTCAAGCGGAATTGGTTCGGTGGCTTCAATTGTCTCTAAAATTGGTATCCAGGTTATGGCATCAATCCGAAACAAGAAGTACCATCCTCAAGAGGTCCAGCCAAGTCCTCCCAAGAGCAACGTCACCTACACAGGATCGTTAGTGGCATTAAATGCGAGATGGCATTGACAGATGACGGCTAGAGAGAACATGAGAGACTCTTTCCAGACCTTGCAGCTGCTTCTAGAACAACAGTTTCCGGGCAAACTGTATACAGACGCTTAACAGAGAAGAGACTTTAAGCCCAACGACCGGTGGTGTGCCCTCCTCTGACCATAACGCTCAAAAGAGACCGTTTGCCGTGTAGCCGAACACACCATTCTTAGACACAACAACGTTGGGAGCGTGTTCTTTTCGCTGATGAGTTTAGATTCAGTACACAGTGATTCTTGAAAAGTCTTCATGTGGAGACAGCTGGATATTCGCTATCATCCCCCTTTATAGGGGAAATCTATCCCTTTGGTGATAGGAGAATCCTTGGCTGGGACCTCATCATGTTGGGCATTCGTACACCACTACATGTCTTTGATACAGGCTTTGTCACCGGACGACGCTACAGGGCTGAGGTCCTTGAAGTCTATGTGAATTAGTACCGGGGTGCTGCCGGTTCTGACTTTTTTATATGGACGATAATGTGAGGAGGCACAGAGCTCACCTTGTCTAACATTTTCTTGAGTTAGAGGATATATCCCATATGGAATGGCCAGCGATGTCACGGGATCTAAATTTTATAGAGTATGTTTGAGAGGGTCTAGAAATAGCCACTGCATGACATCAACCCCTCTCACAGAACCCCCCAGGTGTTAAAATCTGAACTTTTAGAAGAATGAGATTTGTTGCCACAAGCTTTTATCGATATCCAACAGTTTGACTGCTCATTGGGTGGCTTGTATAGTTGTGCACATTGATCACCCTTCCTATTTTTTGTCCAATGTGGAGGCACTTGTCGTCTGATGATGGGTACTTCTTCTTCTGACATTTGGCCCATGAAGATCCGCTTCGTCTTGCTGACTACTTATTTACTACGGGAGGACCATTTTAAGTGATCCAGTATTGCTCCCTATGAGGGGACATCACGGTAACGACCAAGCCTTTTTCGGGATTCCAACCGCAGCTCACAGCATGGAAGTGTAGGACGCCATCCACTATACCATGCGGGCAACACCACAACCCTCAATTAAACGGACCGTTCCGGAGATATGATGCATTATGATTTAACCGGTTTTGGTCTAATTTGTATATTGATAACAATTTACCACTTATTAATCTTGTTATGTTGCTGTATGCTCTCCCACTGTATGAGACATTTCTGTACCGAATTTCGTTGCTATAAATCAATTATTTCTCCAGATATCACAGATTTTGTGTTTATATATATATATATATATATATATATATATATATATATATATACCAAAATTACAGATCGAACCCGGGTATTTTTAACCTTTTCCTTACGGGGTGGGATAGCATGTATCCCAAAAATACGGTCCTAAGAAAAATTAAATATACATATACTATGTATGTATTATATATATATATATATATATATATATATATATATATATATAGGGTGAACCAAAAGTCTTGCCCTGATTATAAATATTTATCGTGCTCACACTATTATAATTAGACCTATGTTTGTTTGGATATATTGTAAGTACTGTCATAAATTTTTTATAAGACCATTTACCTCAGTAAATTTTAACGTGTGTCCCCTTGGTAGCTCGGAGAATGTCGAAGTGGTATTCCAGTTCCCGCCAAGTGTTATTTAACATGTCTTCTATTACAGTACACACAGTACATGTTTCATCTAGGAAATCACGCACTAAAGATCCCCAGTGATGGGGGGTGCGACATCTTTCTGAAAAAGTTGCAATAAGTCTTAGTAAATGTTAGGGGTAACGCTTTTTGGGCTTTCTCTTGGATCGACGCCATTCCGGCCGAAAATGATGTCCACCTTTCAAATATTCCCCCGTGTCCGTCTTGAAGGAGCACTCGCGTCATTTATTGAACAAAAACAAACTATTAAAACTGACCTATCCAACGATTTAAAAGTTACATTATTATATTAAACGGTTATATTGTAATAAATTTTTATAATCACGGCAAGACTTTTGGTTCATCCTGTATATATATATATATATATATATATATATATATATATATATATATATATGTCAAGGATTTAGTGGGAAAAGAATGATTATTCTAAATTTAAAGGGGGCTTGGGAATTAAATTATATTCGTGGCGTAATTCGCCTCTAATTGTTCGTATTTCGAGACGCGAATTGGGAAAGGGAAATTCCCCTTTTCATTATGTAATCTTGGCGCGCCTCTGGGTTCTGCGGTCGAGGAGGAAACATTTACATTTAGCCTTGAAAGATGTCTGGTTCGGGCTCTGCGCATGTGCAGGGAGAGTTGGCGCGCGGAGATGCCCGCGAATTTTTGTCAGAGCGCGGAATAAAAGTAGATGCAGTCAGATGTGTATTTCGCCGCGGTTCTAAAAAAGAAATGGCGAATAATGAAATGCATAGATCTGGAGAGGTGGTCTATATGGAATTGAACTGAATAAATTCTACTTATTGGATACGATGCTGAGTCATCTCTGAGTGAATGCCTTACCTCGATGCCATGGATTATAAAACAAGAAGACTGCAAACGACATAATAGCAGGCAAAACCACACGCCTGTCATATATATATATATATAAAATCCTTAATGGCGTTCTTACAAAGGGAGTATTTCCCGTTCTAAATTTCCCGTTCTAAAGAGGGAATTGGAAACATGGGCCCCGTAACCTGAAGGTTAACCTTCAATCTATGTTCTATTTACTGAATTTTCCTGACGGTAGGAATATCTATCATTTTTCGAATTTCACTTCCTACTCAGTAATTGATATAAGAATTTTCTACACCTAATTCTCTAAAATCGAAAAACAAATCAATTATGAGTCTGCAAAGAACATTTGTACTGCTTTCTAGTAATTTTTCAAATAATTAACAATTTAGCAACACTGAAAAAATTTCAACATTGTATCAACCATGCTTCTTGTATTCAAAATTCCATTTAGAATAAAAGAAATTAAGTATTGTTACAAATCTTCTGTTTTATTGAGGATATTAGTTCATAACCGATTTATATATTTGGAAAAAAACTTACATGTCCCATTTTGCAGTTATTTCCACGTTTCGTCATGGAAACATTGGGATCTTTGCCTGGATTACCTGGACTTTTCGTTTCGGGAATCTTCAGTGGAGCCCTTAGGTATACAACTGGTTTCTAAAATTCATGTAGTTAAATTGCAAAGAAAAATATCACTCCGATACTTCGGTGCATAATCACATGCCTAGCTTAGATCCCGAGAGTCGATTTTAGGTTCGAGCTGATCGAATTTAAAATTGGAATCAAATATACATGTTTGTATGCACGCGTGAATTTTCGTTTAAGGGGACGGTGGACGTTAATTTTTTTTTTTTTACTTTTCATCATAGAGATATGAAATCTTGTACATATATACATTTCACTATAAATATATATAATACCTTAAAAGAAATTTCCAATCTCCTTACAATTTTAAAACTTTTAAAAAATTTAAATTTTATAACCAAAATTTTAAAATGCTCCTTGCGAAATAAATTTTGAGATATTTCCTCTATTTTGCATTTTAATTACTTAAAACTGTATAACAAACAAATCTGTGCATCAATTATTTAATCCCTTGAGTAGTTAATTTTTGAGAAATTTATTTCTGAATTCCAAATGTTTTCATCAAAAGTTTGCCTTTTAATTAGTTATAAATCGAATTTAATTAACTTAATGAAGTCGAATTGTAAAATGCATGCCCAGTTTTTTTTGTAAACAGTATCAGGTTTCTTCCTTACCAATTTCATCAATTTTGAAGAAAAATTACTTCGCATGGAGCATTTAAAATATCTAAAATCCTTGAAAAATCTGTTTTGAGAAAAACGGATTTAAAGTTTATTACTACACTTACCCTTTATAAATTACTTCGTAGAAGATTCATAAATGATTTTTGACTTGAAAAAAGCTATTTTGGTACTATTAATTTACAGAAATATGTATATTTTTTTACAATAACACAATCAATATTGCAATGACAAGATTTGCTCAAATAAAGGTCCACCGTACTCTTAACAGAAAATGTGGTTACCTGGAAAAATGACTGGGTAACATGCAAAACATTAGCTTATAAGACATATCTTATTCATTTGATCTTACATTGGGATACTTTTAGAGCGTAAAACTATATATTATAAGCTAGAAAAAATTTAATTATTTTTTAATTTTAAGCTAGAGGGAAAAAAATATTACATAAATTTTTAAGTGGTAAATTAAAAGATTTTATATTTAGCATTTTTTTCTTTTTCTAAAGGGGATTTTTTTAATGAAAATATCTAGTGATGACCTTCAGTCTTATTATGTTTATTTAAGAAAAACTCTGTTCCGTACAGTTTAACTTGATTTACAATTAAATACATCTCAAAGTATTTATTTATAACTATTTTTTTATTTTTGACAAATGTGTCCTATATCAAATTGTTTAAACTATAGTTTTCTGTTACATGCTTGCAAGGATTCCCCTGAGAAACATACATATAAGATTTTCTAACTTAATTTAAATTTTTTTTTCACAAAATATTCTGATTTTTTTCTTTTACTGTCAGCATTATTCTTAATGTAATAAATAATTTTAAAACATTTCCCACAAAAAGAAAAACTTTTTTTTGTTCATCCATTAAAATTTCCTTTACATAAACTGCAAAAAAATTCTAGTGTATGCAATATTCTATTTGTGAACTATTTACTGTTGTATGTGTGAATATTTTAATGTTTACAAAACTTTTATGAATGTTCTGAACAGTTGTGTAGATTTATATTTGATTCTATCGCAGGCATTTTGTTGCCAATCATAGCGAAATTTCAATTGCATATAAAATATTTTCTTTGCCAACCAGCGTATGTATTTTTACTTTATTTAAAACTTTTTAAAACTTTATTTAAAACTTTTTTCTCTGTTGCAGCACTGTGTCATCTGGCGTCAATTCTTTGGCAGCTGTTTCATTAGAAGATTTCATAAAACCGTACATTTGGAAGGATATAACAGAACTATGGGCAACAAGAATTACAAAATCTCTAGGTAATTAATCATAAAGCATAATCATACTTTATATATTAAAGTTTCAAATATTATAAGAGCAATTCTCAACATAATGTTAATTTTTGTGAAAAAGTTCATTCAGAGATATATTTTACATTATTTAGAAATTAGGAGATTTCATATGATACCAGTAATCATAGCATGAACTTGTTTTCTTACAAACTGGTGAAGATAAATGCAATAGAAATTTCACATAATTAAATATCTTTGAAATAAAATATTTTATGATTAAGTATATGCATAATTCTCTCCTTATCTCTCACTGACTGATAGTTTTACATATGGTTTACCTTTATTTCAGCAATGACGTTTGGATTGCTTTCTATAGCACTAGTATTCGCTGCCCAACAGATGGGAGGCGTTCTTCAGGTATGGTGTTAAATTGAAATAACCTTCTACTTTCTGTTTTAATACTATCTCAAATGGGACAGTTGTAAAGAGATATTTAATTGCAAAAATATAATTTATAAGTCTCTCTAAAACAATAGTGTGAGCATGCTAAAAATTGCGTAAACACGAGCGAATTTTCGATATATTTATATGAAACTTTATTCCTCTTTTACATTGTTTTTAATAAACATTATTCCGATTATAAAGAAACTCGTATTGTAAAATATATATAAGCAGCATGCATAGTAATTAGTTTGTATAATAATATAGTTTGTATTGTAATGATACATAATCAGAGACAGATTTTTAAATATTTTAGGAATGTAATGTTGTTCTCCTTCTCAGCCAAAAGAGCACGGAAGTCAAGAAATATCCACAAATTTTATTAAAGACCCACAAAACTCATATTAATTCCTACACTTTCTGTTGAAATTTTCCTTAATGGTGACTTAAATCTTTAATCGGATATTCAATCTATTTCTCGATTGCGATTTTTTAAGCATATCTTTCTGAAAACACTTGGCTTACTAAATAAGGCATAAATAAAAATTACTACAAAGTGACCTTGAAGACAAAAGTGAGAGCATTTAAAGTACGACTCCTTTATTTACACATGAAAGCTCCCTTTATACAGCAGACGAATGCTTTTAATCCTTAGAGAATCATGTCCTGTTTAATGCTTAAATGAAAAAGCATTTTTTGTGATGGCTAACCATATAATTTGTAAACAAAATCACATCATAAAACTTCTCATAAAGTTTTTAAAAATTTAAAATTTAAATATTTAAAAAAAAGTTGGCTTGCGAAATAAGGCATAAATAAATATTACTAAAAAATGACCTTGAGGACAAAAGTGAGAGCATTTAAATTACGACTCCTTTATTTACACATGAAATCTCCCTTTATACAGCAGACGAATGCTTTTAATCCTCTTAGAGAATCATGTCCTGTTTAATGCTTAAATGATAAAGCATTTTTTTGTGATGGCTAACCATATAATTTGTAAACAAAATCACATCATAAAACTTCTCATAAAGTTTTTAAAAATTTAAAATTTTTAAATTAAAAAAAAGGTCCTTAAAATTAAAAAAAAATCTTTATAACTCGAAACATTATTCGTCGAATTTCAAAAATTTTTCATTTAATTAAAAATAAATATATGTTTTAATTTTGATTCAGCATTTTCTAAAATATTAATTTAAAAAAATAAAAAATATTTAGATTAAAAATTTCAAAATAATTGGTGTAGCTTATTTTTAAAAAATCATACTTTCAAAAATAAACATTTTTTTTTTCAAATTTGCTGAATCAAAATCAAAGTAAAAGAATTGAAAAAGTCATGTTCCAAGTTTGAACCATTATCGTTAACGGTTCTGGATTTATAACAATTTAAGGACCGAGAAATGGTGAAACAACCCATCAGGCAGAAAAACGCATTTGAAGGTTTAAACAAACATTGGATGCTATTAGAATGTTGCAAAACAAAAAAATTAATATCTCCTGTTCTAATTAAGATAGAAACATGACTTAAAGATCATTTTGAGCGAAAAAGAACATAAAAGTTTATAATGCAGTTAATTTTTTTCTAAAATTTCCAGAATTTTGTTTCCTGGACCCCCTTAAGACATTTTCCCATTATTTTCCCCAACTTTTATAAAACTTAAATTATTGGGTGGTTTTTTTAAAGTTATTTTCAAGTACCAAAATAAAATGGTAACTGTTTGTTTGTAAAGTATATAAGAATAGTTATTTTTTATTTTTGTAAAACAGATTTTAAATGGAATAGAACTAAATAAATACAATACATACTTTTTTACAATTTTTATTTTTATTAAAAGAAATCCCATATTTCAAAATCTAATGCTGTTAACTCTACAGGCAGCGTTAACTATTCATGGAATCGTTGGAGGACCCATGCTTGGAGTATTTACGTTAGGAATGTTCTTCCCATGTGCCAATACTTGGGTAAGTTTTAAGATTTAAAATACTATTTTTAATTTATAAATAATTCATATATACTCTAAGACCTTACAATAACTATGTCTTATTAGTTTGTTTTCATAAAACGGTAATGTTTAAGATTTTATTTCACATAGAGTGGAGGAGAAGACATTAAACATAAAGAAAAGTTGAAGTTTCAAATTGGAGAAGTCTGGATTCAGTTGAAATAAATATATATTCTAAAACTGTCTTAAAATCAATTACATTTTAAAAAAATTCTTAAAGTAAATTTCATTAAGTCTTAAATTTTGCTTCGCAGACTTGAGGTTTCTAAAATTTTAGATATCTTACAGCATCTGCTCGATGATATCGTAAAAAAAATTATGGAAATTTAGATATCATTCCAAGTAAAACCATTTACTTAGAACTAATCACTTGAAAAGTAAAACTTGTTCATATGTAAGCAAATCTAATAATTTCAAAATCAATTTCATAATTAGAGCTATTCCTAGGGTTGTATTGTAATACATATAATCTTAAAAGCATTGGAAACGTATATGACTACAAGAACTTAACATATCTAAATGAAAGTTTAAAGACTTAAAGCAACAGAACACCAAGCAAGTCTTTTATGAACAAAAAACTCTACAGTGTTAATATTTAGGTGATTTAGTTTTTCTTATTAGAAAGACACATGATTAAATGTCAAAATAAATAAATTTTTATTCGAAAAATATCATCACAGTAAAGTCTATATCGAGTAAAAACAACAACAACTGTAAATCTTAAAATATATGCTACTTTAGGAGGTCACTTTTTCAGTAATATAGGATATATTTTCAATAACATTATTTGTATACTGGTCAGATAATGGATAATATCTCTGGAATTATGCCTGTTAAGGGGATGGTGGACCTTTCACAGCGATTTTTGAAATTTTTGCCACAGAGATATGAAACTTTGCTTATATATTCATTAAAGTCTAACAATATTAAACACCTTATAAAATTTCATAGATATTTTTAAAAAAATATTTTATAATTAAAAATTGAAATTAAATTACCCTTCTTTAAAATGCTCCTTGCGACTCAATTTTAAACTTTTCCCCTTAATTTTGCATTTATATTGCTTATAAATACTTTCTGAACAGAGTTATGTATTTTTTGTACTTTCATTGAATTATTAATTTTCAGGCAATATCTTTATGCTTGTACTCTGAATTTTCTTGAAATTTTTGTACTTTTGAACACTTAAATTAAACTTTGATAACCTTAATGACCTCGAATCCTAAAATGGATACATAACTTTATTTTCATGTATTACAGGAGTCTCTATTATAAATTTCATAAACTTTCGTCAAAAATTATGACGCGAGGAGCATTTTAAAGACTTGCAAATCTGGAAATTACTCATTTTGAGAAAAATACATTTAAAACATGTTTTTTCACCTACCTTTAATACTAACTTTTGCAAAGTCACCAAGTTTTCATTTTACTTTTCACTACATATTTTAAATGCATTTCATTCCAATATTTACATGTTTTTGAAATATTAATACATCCCCCAAAAAAATTCCCATTTTTGCTCGATTTTTGGTAATTTGAAAGTCCACCATCCCTTTAAACAGGCAGTAACTGGTGAGAAAATGATTTTCTACAACTAATTAAATGTAATAAATTTCTCACTTTTAGGGGGCATCTTTTGGTCTAGTAAGCGGATTTGTCATGGCTTTTTGGTTTGGTATGGGAGCTTTTGCGAGTCAGCCGTATCACCCACGGGCTCCTGTTTCTTACCAGAACTGCTCCGAGCTGTATTACAACGTCACGCATATTGATATCACAAACATTACTTCTGTAATACCGGAAATGATACCCAACAAGTAAGTTTTCTATTAGCATTTTAATAGCATCCAATGTATCAAATAAATTTGTTTTCTTCCTATCATACTTATTAAGTTACATCAGACATTTTTTTCTTCTTTTTTATCATGGTTCACAAGCGTAACATATCTCAGTTATTACATGAGTGCTTTGGAAATTAGAAACTTAAAATTAAGTATTTACTGAACATCAATATATTTTTAATGTTGTTATTAAATGATAATTGATAGTTTGAAAATGAAGCTGTATGTTTGGTCAATGATTTGGCACAGGGGAATATCGACCTGGGATGCCAAACTGGTGGTTACGATTTGTGCCTTAGTTCGCGCCTTACCTCACTCATACGAAGGGGGAAAATATGAACGAGGGCGAATCGAGATAATGGATCTTTACACGCTGTAAATAAATTACTTAGCATCATAAAATAAATAGCTTTAATTGGGAAATAATTTATGTTAAAAAAATTATGTTGGCACTCAATAAACCTTTCGTATTGCAACATTTGTGATTTGAGAAATAATTTACTTGTCATTTTAAGCACATAAGAATTAAAATTAACAATTAAGCATGTGAAAATAAAAAAAAATATTGACTAAAATTATATTTGTTGCATATCTGCAACATATGCCGATTAAAAATTTAATACTGAAGTGACATTCCCTAATTCTGTATGAAGAAGATGGACAACACAGTTATAGATAGAGTTTAAAAAATATTTTACCATTAATATACAGAATAGATACGAGATTATATTCACGTCTTAGTAATTAATAGCACATTTTTCTCAGGAAGTCTTTTGATTGTTATATTATACATTAATAAATTATCAAGTTCTCGTAAATTTTCAATATACATTTTTATTCCTAGTATTAGTTATACTGTCATTATCTGAACTAAATTAAATAATAGATATATGTTCATCTAGTTTGCTTATTTTTTCTCTCTCTCATTATTTTACAGTGAGGAAATCTTTCCTCCTTATCGATTGTCGTACTTGTGGCTCAGTGCAATCGGTTTCGTAGTGGTCTTGATAGTTGGTGTTGTAGTCAGTCTGGTTACAGGTATGTTATATTTAGTATTTCTCAACACATTACGAGCTGAAGAGTATATTACGCCGTAAACATTACAAAATTGCGATTTTAACGTAGGATTACGTTCCTAGATTAGGTCCGTGGTAAAGCAAAATTTCAGACGTTAAAACCATCGTCGCGAGTTATAAATCAAGAGTGTCCAGACAATTACAATCCTACATAAAGGTCCGCGGTAAAGCAAAACTTCATGGTGCATCCACATATAAACAGAGTGCATACGCATTAAGCACCCCCGACTCCTCTTGACACATTTTGGGGTCCATTAGTCACGCTACGTCCCCCCTGCTAGTCCAAAGCGATGTGTGAATGAACACTAGACTGTCTTCCAGACATTCCCCCATTTAGAACCCCCCCCCCCCCCAAGGTCCCTCTCTCTTTGATGAACTGTGAAAAGACCGCGCTGAGCAGAGATCGCTGCAGAGGCTGCAGTTGACGTCCCCTGCCCCATAAATAACTGTTTTCCCCGCAGAATTCTGTGCAGTTCTGCATGTGTGTGGACACCTTATCAGACGTTAAAACCGCCGTCGCGAGTTATAAATCAAGAGTTCTGAGGGGGGGAACATGTTTTTACATGCTATTTTTAAGTTCAATCGTCAATTAAACTGCTCAGTGTAATAAATATGAGATACGCAACGAAAAGGCATTCCATTTCCCGAAACATCACTTTAATTTAGATACGGTTCCGTCCAACTATCCGAGTACACTGGGAAACTAATTTATTGACTTGACATTTACACGACACATTACCCCCGATTGTCTGACATATCTAACTTATTTTTCTTGCCACCAATCTATTCTGCATAGGGTTATCACTCATCCTTCCCTCCGTATGTAGGAATTTTATTTTCAAAAAAGAGGTAAGAAACGATAAGTAATCCTACGTTAATGACCCGCGGTAGTTTCGTTAGAAGAGACTACATGAATTTTTTTAACCGTGATATAAGAAAAATATGACTTCTTCCAAATTAAATTTTAAAATAAAATAAATATATATGTCTTTTGAATTTTCGGTGTGTATAACAATATATAAAATTAAAGTTTAATTATCAGAATAACAAAATTTTCAATTTCCAGAGTTTTTGATAATATTTAAAGTTCAATTTTAGAATACCCTCAATAATAACCGTTTTAATTTTCAGCACATTTGATGACATTTTTAATGAAATTTCAGATCATAATAACAATAAGACTAGCGGCAATATTTCAACTTAAATTTTGGTAAACCAATAATTTGGTTTACCAATAAAAAATATGATACAAATTAAACAAATGAATAACAAAGCAAATTAGACATTAAACTATCATAATTACAAAGCTTTTAAATTTTCAATGATTATGATTATATTTCAAAAAAGATTTTAAAAGTACCTATACATGCTTTCAATATTCAGTGTTCTTAATGAGGTTCAAATTAAATTTCAGAATTGTATCCCCAAAATGCTTTTTTTTCTTTCACTGTTCATGAAGATATTTAAAATTAATTTGTAGGATATCACAATTCATTAAGAATTTTTAAAATTTCGATGCTTACCCCAATATTTCAAATTAAATATTCAAATATTTTAATTACAAGTTGTTTTTTTTAAATTCAAATCATTTATGATAACATTTCAAATATAATATACGAAAATTGTAACACAAGGCTAACAACTTTTAGCGTTTAACATCAAATTAAAAAGAAAATCTATAGCTCAAGAAAACACTTCAAAGATGTTCTTATGCAAACCTCTTACATACAAAGTGTCTTAGAAGAAATATTTACATTTCAATTAAATTATTAATTATTATTATTTGTATTATTATCCAAAACTAGAAATACTCAAAATTCATAAAGTTTGTTTCTTTATCACTCATATTTCTCTGAAATTCAATGTAAAAATCATGAATGTCTTCTAAAATTTAAGTTAACTAAATTAAATCGTAACCAAACTTATTAGAAAGTTGTGAAATATTTATTATCCCCAGCACGTATTTACCGCTCCATTTTGATGCTTACAAGCGTACACTTCGATTAATCATGACGATAGCGTCAAAATACGATCTCATAATAAACAGCATGAAGAAACCATATAAAAAATGTATCTCTAAATTAATTTCTTATGAGGAGGTAATGGATTTGTTCCAACACAATAAAAAACTACATTTGAATTAAAAAGTATTTTTTTCAAAGTAATAAGCAAAAAAATTCTGTTACCTCAGCAAATTTGTATTTATTTAGAGGTTTTAATAATAAGGGATTTTACTAAAATTAAAAAGTACGAAAAACGCACAGATTACGCATCGAAATTTGAAATTTACAAGCTTGGTGAACAGTCGGTAAAATTCCTAAGCAGTGCACTTCTGCATAATTGTTTTCAACTCATATATAAATAAATAAATAAATAAATAAATAAATATATATATATATATATATATATATATATATATATATATATATATATATATATATATATATATATATATATATATATATATATATATATATATATATATATATATATATAAAATTGTTTGTTCTTAATTTTTATACACACTTCTGGATGACGAATTAGCTTGTAAAATAACCTGTTCTCCCATGCTGTTTATTTGTTTATTTATATTATTCAAAAGTTGTAGTTGGGGGAAATAAGTCTCTTTAAGATATCTTACAACCTGAATAGCTTTAAAAAGAAAAAAGCTGACTATGGATTTTGATGCGATTAATGAACTATCCGGATTCCATATCATTTGGGCCAAGAAAATAAATAGATATATTTCCTCAGTTCCGTCTTCTATTCATTCTTATTCGAGTATTGACACAACAAAAATTAGCAAATTGTAAGCAAGAAAGGTAAATTGAAGGCTTTATTTTAAGCCTCTTACCAACTTGAAGCTTCATCTCCATACTTATGTAACATAAATGGGGATATTAATATCACATAAGAATATTATTAAATATTAATTTGCTTTCAAGTAACGAAGGATATTATTTAGATATATGTCAACCTCTGGCGTTTATTCATGTGTCAAATTTAAAGTAATCGGAATTTGTGCATTGAGTAATAAGAAAGATTCTTTCAGCTAAGAAATAGTTGATGACGTCAGTAGTTAAAAAATTAAATTTGGTGCCTAAGTGAGTGTTCTATAATCCCATTTGTTGATATCATGTTTTGAATTTTAAATAAAAGTATGGTCTCTGCTAATTTTTCGATAAAAATTCAAAGACATAAAATAACTTAATTTTAACTATACTGTCTTACTATAATTTCTTTGTTTTAAATTTGTACACCCTATGTATATATTATTTTCTCTGCTATCTACAACTTTTTTGTGAATCCAGGTTAGCACACATCGCATTTCTTTTAGAATAAGATAATTATTTCATACTTTTTTTTGTCTCATATGGGTGTTTCTACTTTTCATATTCTAACGTAGGATTAAGTTCCTCCATAACGGTCCTGCGAAAAGGAATATTTCAGACGCTAAAACCGTCCGTCTGTCCGTCCTCGCGAGTCAGTGGCGCACCCAGGGGTGGGTCAAGGGGCCCTACACCCCCCCCCCCCAAGAAATTGAAATTGCATTATGAATACTGAATTTGCATTACAAATATTTTTGTCCGTACAATTCGGCCCCTTCCAAGATTAAATCCTGGGTGCGCATATATATATATATATATATATATATATATATATATATATATATATATATATATATATATATATATATATTTAAAAATATAAAAGCAACTATAAGTAATCCTATATTAATAACCCGAGGTAGTTTTGTTAGAAGACACTACCTCAATTTTTTTTGTTTGTTTCAAGTTAATCAATAAATTTTATTTATTGACCGACCTAAATTTTATTTAATGAATAAACAAAAATTCTTTTTAAAATAATTTATCTCTTTTTAATTTAAACGCTTCAAGCTTCAGTTGTACTCAAAAATATTTCAGACATATACTATTTTACATGTCCTCTCGTATTATTTCAGGCTCTACAAAAGAAGAAATCATCGACGAAAAGCTCATCTCACCTGTCATACCATGGATAAGTCAATTTATTCCAGGAGGCAGGTGCAAGAAACTTACGCTTAACCGAAATAGAAAGGTGATTACCAAATCATATTACTTTTAATGTCGGCAGAACCAAAAAGTAAATCATTGAATATAATAGATTAAAACTCCTAAAATACAGTTCAAATCGAAGATGTTTGGTGTTTTCGATTATCTTGGAATTTTAAATCTTTACGGAAAACAGCATGTGGAATTTATTCCGAAACAGATGATGAAAGGCCACTCATGCCTAAGCCATGTAAACCTGATCAGATATATATCAGATTCTGTATTTAATAATAATAATATATATATATATATATATATATATATATCTGATCTACAAAAATCTAGAAAACATATATATATTTTCTAGGTTTTTCAATTTATTTTCATTCATATTTGCTTCATTCTGGCTGTAAAAGACCTATACTTCTATATCTAGACTTCATCTCTTTCAACTTCATATATAGGTACACATAACCCGAAAACTTTTTGAGAAAAGTTTTAGCAATCATTCGAATTTTGTCAAACCATTTTATGACACAAAACCTGATAAAATTATCAAATAAAAAATTAAAATAGCCCTGAAACTTTTTGAAAAAGAAAATTTGAAACATAATTGCTTAAAAATTATTGCTTCAGAAAAGCACAGGAAGCATTGATGTTTTTGCATTCGTAGTCAGGATTATAATTGTTAGAACTGTTTTTTTTATAACAGTCCTGCTAAATGAGAATCTGTAAGTAAAAATTTTAGAACAGAAGAAACTCACAGAAAATTGACTGTAATTTGCAATTTGTCCCAACACTGCGTGAAGCGTGTGGGTTTTTCTTTATTGTGTAAGAATCCCAAGGTTAAATATTACAACAGCTGATTTTAGAATAAAAATACGTTACTAATTAGTAAGTTCTTCATCCTCTAAAAAATTTTGAAGTTTTAGTGTTGCTTTTTAAAATACCTCTATATTTGCTTTTCCTTTTGATAGAATGCTAACATTTTCAAGATAAGACATCTCATTGTTAAGTTACCGATCAGTTATCAATGATATTATCACCTCTCCTAACCATGCGTGCACACTTATTGGAAATGTTCGACACCGATTAAAAAACGCTGTAAACTACTTCCTTAATCATGCGCAATATTTAGAATTATATTATTCTGTTACTGGAGTTCTCTGCGTAACAGATTTTTTTTTAAAACTGCCGTTGTTAGGCAGCAGTATTTTGAGCCAAATGGACATTTCTTTGTTTCTCATCTATACATCTGTTACACACGCACACACACACACACACACACACACACATATATATACTGATGAACAAACATGATTTTTTTTTAATGTGTATAACAATATGCTTTAACTGAATATTCTCTAATATTTCAAAAGTTTTTATGAGGAAATTATGTTTCACATGACGACTTAATTTCATTAATTATTTGAGTCTTTATATATTGGGAGATTCTACCCCATGAGCTAGATACAATTTTATGAACAGAGTGTGTTGAGGGTATCTGAGAGTAAAATGAGCATTTTTATGCCTGAAGTGTATACAGAGCACTCGATTACATTGATTGAATGCAAATCTTACTGTTTTTCTTCATTTTTTGGAGGATGTAATAATTTTTGACAGCCTTTAATGCTTTCTCGGAAACATGGTCCAGAAAAGCGTGCTATTTATTGTTTTAAAAGAATGTTTAAAAAATATATTTCAGGGAAAAATTTTTGATCAAAAGAACAAATCACGCAAAATTAAGCATTATGGCATGGTTTATACTGTTTGGTTCAAAACAGTTTTCCAGCTTCTACGAATTATCTGATTTTATGTGTTGCTATGTCTTTAGAAATATGCTACTATATTTATTTATAATACATAGAAATATATTAATAAGTAGGGTATATAAGGCATATTGATTTCAAATATCTAAAAAAATAACTGAATATTTTACATTAGACGTTAATGAACTTGACGTTAATGAACGTCATGAACGTCAGACATTAATGAACTTGAGAATGCCCAAATATATTTTTAACTTTTTTTTGTAAAATGAAATTTAAGCATAGAAACTGAATAGGAAATTTTTAATGAAATTAGTTAAACTCTTGGTCTGAATGATTAGTGATCAATCCTTTCCTGAAAATTCAGTGCATATATATCCATATCAATAAAATTATTTCATAAGTTATACATATCTATTCTTAATTTCAGGGTACATCTTTGGCTACTTTAAGAACCACGAGCGTAATCAGTGACAGTGATTTCTACCCAACGAAGAATGGATCTATATCCTATATAACAGATTCAAAGATATCTTAACCATTATAATGAGCTTAGTTGGTTTTATAGACTGATGTATTTATTCCTAAGATATCTGTAAAATCTTTTATAGCGCACTTGTAAAATGTATCATACTTGTTATAAAAACAAACAATAAACTTTCATATTGTTTTTAATTATTTATGAATATTTATTTATGTATTTTCACCTGTGTTTGTGTTCTTACCAGCTCTTAATCTGGACTGACACATAAAATTTTTAACCACAGGAGGAAACATTATAAGACTTTAAACAGTGAAATACTGTCTAATAAAAGCATTTCATCAAAGTATAATTTTTTATCTGATTTTTCTTGACGTTCTCCAGATAAGGCGTTCACCTCTTGTATCTGAACTACAGCATTTTCACTTACTGCCATTGTTCAACTTAAATAATGCCGTTTATCTCATTAATTATGTAACCACTGAGATATCAAAGAGGTAAATTTCGATTAACTTGTTGCAAATACTGAACAATGAAATTCGCGAATCAAGTAAATCACAGATTAGGAATGCTGTGCGCAGCGTAGCATGACATTAGGATTATAGTTTGTTTCTAAAACAAACGATTACTTTTAAAAATATATTTTTTACCAAGAATATTACCAAGACTTTTGGATACTACGTGAAGAGGTGAGGACCAGGGAGACTTCGATTTACGGCAAATACCTTGGTCAATCATGAATTGAACTTCTTTTTTAACCTCTTCGTAAAGTGTAAGGTTTATACGACGAGGCTTGCTATGAATAGGATGACCAATGGTTTCGGTGTGGTGAACGGTTGAATGCCCAACATGTTTAACTTTTGGACATATATTTTTTAAATCGGGAAATTGAGATATAATTTTGTGATATCTTGTGTTGCCTGTAATAAGTTTGATCGACGGAGAAATTGGGGAATCTGCAGTTGTTCCCTGTTGAAACAATTTTATGATGCTATCGATGAGTCTGCGACTTTTAAGATCAGTTAGGAGTCCGAAATTTTGTAGGCAATAGGCACCGATAATAGTTACAGGTATCGACGCTGATAATCGGATCAGGAATTTCCGTTTGAAGCTACGCCTCAATCCAAGATCTACTTCTAGTATATTTGAAACAATAAGTATCATTATTTGAGTTATTTGCAGCTTATAATTGTAACGGGTGAGGTGGTCACTTTTCTGGCGTTTGTGACACAGGAGCACATGAGAAATCTGAACCAGAATTAATTAAAAATTTTAATTTCGGTCCGTTATCGTATACATACAGGCGACATGAATTCGCCGGTACCGGGTCATTTGTCGCCAAAATATAAGGCTCGATTTCCGTATTTAGTTTGGAATGAACTAAAGTTTTCTTTATTTTAAGATTTTAAAACATCGTTTATTTGGGACCCCGCTTCCATATGAATTAAAATCAATTTCGCGCTTTGGAAATCGAAAAAAAAAAATAAATATTCTCTAAACAGGAATTTTCGGTGTCGCCTTCTGTTGGACAGTATTCAAATCAGATATAATTGCATACTTCTAATACTAATAATTTTTAACATCAAGTACCTTTTATGGTTCAAACTTTTCTGGTTTATTAAAAGTACTGAAATTACATTTAGATTATGAAGAATGTAATCTTAAAAGAGAAAAAAAAATAATGATTATTTTCAAGCCTTATAAAGCAATATATTAAAGGATTTAGTTTTATGACTAATGCAACCTGTATTTTAGGATTATTGTTCGGTCATTTTCCATTATGTTTTTCTCTTGTACATGTGTTATATTATATCCTGAAACGCGCATTGTAATATTAATAATAAAATAAGAGTCGCAAGACACAGAACCTGGAGGAATATACTTAAAATATCATTCCCCCTGTCATAGTGAGTAAAAAAATGTTTAAAAAAGTCAGTAATTCAAGCGTTATTTTCTATTATTCCATAAAATATTTTCTTGTTTGACCCTGGGTAGACTTCTTTTACGTTGGAGTATGGATGAGTTAAATTAATTAGTATTGGATTAGTTGAGGTTTTATCAACAACCCATATATTCTGGTACACATTTATTGTATGTTATATTGTTTGCAAAATTAAGCAGTATGGATCTAACTGATTAAAAACCAACTGCTTTAAATCCATCAATTGTTAAAACACATTCAATTTTACGTTTGTGGCTTCAAATTATCGGATATCAATTTCGACTATTCCATGGGCTCTTCGACATGACGTATTCACGACTATTTGTTATCATATAAATAAACGAAACAGGAGCTATATGTTATTATACGTATTAATTTAGAAATATGACATAACAATATTTTGATGAATTTTCCGGTAACCTAGGCAGCTTTTCACACAAAAATAGGCTGTTGTTGAGAAAATAGAATAAAAATTTAATCCAAGTAGTTAAAAATATTTTATCAAAATGTTGTGAACTATTATAACTTAAAAACTTTGAAACTATCAAAATTTCCAAAACGTGTATTATTTAAATTAAGCGCAATTTTTTAAAAATTTCGGCGATGTGATTTTGAAATTCAGTTGAAAATGTTATTTGAAACAGTTTTTTAGAGGGCATTTTCACGATGGGTTTTGATAAAATTACTATTTAGTTTAACTAGAATTTGATTTATTTAGATCAGTGTTTCCCAACCTTTTTCGAGTTGGGACCCCTTCAATAGTTTCCACGCATTTTGCGACCCCCCCCCCCTTCTTCCTCATCCTATTTTCATTAAAAGGCATTTTAAGGCAAAGAAAATAAATTAATATTCATTTTCCACAATTTTATTCCAACTAAACGTTTAAATTAACGTAAATGAATTTTGCAAGAAATTGAGATCATTAGGAAACATTCATCCGTCAGTTCTAATACTCGTAGGATTATTCAACAGATGGCATCACTAGCGAACTTCTTTAAAGGTTGTAGATACAGCTGCGCGATTCATTCGTTCCAGAACATTCCGCGTGTATACATATATAAATAAGAAATAAACATCCTCTCTTTTTAAATTAAAACCCATTTAGTATTAGGTGATTATTCACAACTTTAGGCTATTTTAAAAAAAATAGATAAATAATATAAAAAAAAATACGCCGGGCCTTTTTTTGGGGGGTTGGGGGGGGGGGTGGAGGGGGATTGCCCTTTCTAATTATTATTCTCGTATTAAAGTGGAAAATTACAACCGCGTATCTATGAATCTGCGTAACTCGAGGTCTTACTTTACTGGTGAAGTAATATTGAATTAAGCCGTTTATTTTGAAAGTGGCATGAGTCACAGTTTTTAAATCGAGATATGTTTAAAAATATTTAAATTTATTTAAAACCTCAGTGGTCCTCACCATATTGATTGTAAAGTTTTATAAAATGCAGAGACAACTTAAAATTGCAGTTAATGTGAATATTAACTTGATTTTTTTAAAAAGCGACTTGGGCCACTTTCAATAGAAAGAGCTCAATTTACTCCATCTTTATATTGAAGAAACTTTATCTCCTAATTAATGATACAGGAAGTAATTTATATTACGAATTATATTTAATTCTTGTTTGTTTTGGGTTCACGACGGCGTGCGAAGTATTGTATCACAACAAAGTTGAAGATGGATATCGAAAATATCTATAACCCTTGTCAAGAGATGGCAGCACCACACAGTGTTTGAAACTGAGGTATAGAACTCACTAAAGAGCTAGGTTTTGAAAGTAACTCGCATTTGGTCAGCGCCTGCAACGTATATTTCCTGGCTTTATTATCATTATCCGTACAATTAATGTGATATATTTTATTATATTTATTAAAATTAAAACAAGTTACTTTGCCGAGGTTTTAAATGTTAATAACCGGCGGTAGTTTCGTTAGAAGAGACTACTTGAAATTTTTTTACCAATTACATTTCAGAAAAAAAAAATACTACAGATTTTACATAAGTATTGACATCAACAGAATTGTGTATCAGAAATAGGAAGGTACCTATAAAAATTAAAGTTATTAAATTAAACATTTTGAATTCTGTATACCCACCTGTTACAAAAGAATTTGTTTTAACAGTTAAAAAATTTATTACCAAATAGCAAGTATTTTCGACTTATAATTATAAGTAACTATTTCCTTCATCAGAATGTCTAGAAATAAAAGATAATAATTTAGAGGGTAAAAAAGTATTTATCCACGTCTAAATTAGCAATTTCATAAAAATAAGGAGGGGGTAAATACCAACAGCATTTTTCTTATTTGTACCTAAATGAAATAGAAATACATATGAATATTTAAATAGGAAGTTTTAGTCACATGACATTGGCGAAAAGCAAGGGTAGATGTAAACAGTAAACTTTTTTTTTTTAAATGTTATTATTCAAAATAAATATATACACAACATTTACAGTTCATTAAATATTTGAAATAGTTTCTCAAAATTTCCTTATCTTGTTTTTCTATTCTTTTGATAACATTTTCGCAGATTAAAAAAAATTGCTATTACCAATAAATTTTCATTCGACTAGCGTGATTTTTTAGAGCAAGAAAATAGCTCACCGTTGAAAAAAGGTTTGTGCACCACTGATCTATCATCGTTTTACCATGAGGTCTAATAATTCCCAAATGTAAAGTTTGATTAAACAGTTCTTTTGTGATGATTCAAATTTTCTATTTTCCATCCTTATCCTCAACGCAACCAAAGTTTGTAACGTGTGGTCGAAATGAAATTGTTATATGAAAAATGCCTACTATTTCTCAAATTTATTTTTTATTTATTTTGTTACTTTTTATTATTATTGATTTATTTCTAAATCCGCAGCCTAACCAGAAATAAACTTTCGAGGTGGTGCACATCCGTTTTTGATTAATACAACAGCGATAGTATATGAAACAGGTGGGGGAAAATCCTTTCCCCCCACCCTTTAGCTTACGTTTATCACTAAACTTTTTTTTGTAGCAATTCATACCCATTAAACGCCCATTAATTTTTTAATCCTTTCAAAAAACAAGTTTATCACTAACCATGTCTGTTACAAATTCATCCAGTGCTGCCATCTGTATTATTTTGTTTGAAATAAAATTTGCTATAAGATATGAACTTACAAATCTGTTGGAATTTAAAAGTAAAACTCCAGCTCCTTCAAGATTTAGTGTACGTAACAGTATTTAAACCCCACTGTGTTCATTCCCAGTACACGGTGCCGCAGCTTGGCGATAAATTTTCTAGATTTTTTAGATTTTTGCCAATTTGGCGATAAAACGCCAAATGTGGTTTGTGTTTGTTAAATGCTTTTAAGGTAACCATTTATTGCTCCCGATTTGGATAAGATGGCGATATTTATTTTGGCGATGTTTTTTAGATTTTTGCCAAGTTGACGATAAAATGCCAAATGTGGTTTGTGTTTGTTAAACTTTTCAGTTACTTTTCAGTTAACCATTTATTGCTTCCGATTAGAATAATTAGCAGCCAATCAGACCTTGTGATTTACTAGTAAACGAGGGTTATCTGGATTTTATATAACGCGCTTGTTTCAAAAAATTAAACCGTTGAATATTCTTTTCGGGATTGCAGTTCCACCGCTCGGACGTACTTTTATTTGCGAGGTATGGCTTCTTTTACGAATGGGAGAGTTGATTTGGATTTTTTTCGGGATTTACAAAATGCGGGTAAGAGAACTATTATAAAGTATTTTATTTATGTTGAATTAATAGCTAATATTTATTATTGTGTTAATTGTAATTCGCAAATGACTATAACTGAGAGGAAATATCTGAACACTGCGTTAAAAGATCCATTAGATGTGGTTCCCGGTTCGAAGCGAGTAAATTGGATTTAATTATGGTTTTAAAATTAACTTATGTGTGGGCCGTGTTCTTGGATTACAGACAAATTGGAGGTATCCAAAAACACCGAAAAATAAATAAAACGTAAAAGACGCTAAACCGAAAGTGAATAACCGGTAAGTGTATTTTTTTTATTTTAACATGAAATAATATAAATGACAACATGCAGAACTTTCATTTTTTTATTTTCTAATATATTTAACCAAGGTTTAGCGGGGGTTGGGGGGACGGCATCCCCCCACACATAATAAATTTCTCATTTTTCATTTTTTATTTTTTGTATTTGTGTGTTTTTGTGCTTTACTGTGGTTGTACAGTTTAAAAAATGCGTATTTTTGGGACTTTTCGGACTTTCCCATTCCAACACGCCCATTAAAACACGCGTTCTGCTCGGGCGACCAAAAAAAAAAAAAGAAAAGAAATCGACTGCCCTCATTTAACTTCATTTTTTTTTTACTTTCTGGATAATTTTTCAATGAAAGTTCTGCATGTTGTCATTTATATTATTTCATGTTTCCCTCTGCGATGGAACCGCTATCTTGGTTACGTCTTCCATCGTCAAATTGGCGACGGGAGACGTAACCAACATGGCGGGTTCCAATGCAGTGAAATAGAAGGGGCACCGTATATTGGGAATTAACCCGGCACTAGCTAACTATCAGGTTACTAATTTTGGTCTTTGGTTTTAGTTAAAAAAAAAAGAAGAAAAGAGAGAGACTGGTCTCCTGTTTTAGTAAAAATAGCGAAAATATTCCGGTTTTTTCTGTTAGAGACTTTCGAATGATTTATCTCTTAAAGTATCATTTTTGAAACATGATGAATTTCCTCCTCCCCTATTTTCCATTTAGATAATTTAATCCTTTAAAAAACTTTATTTTGGGATTTTTTTTAAAATTTTAAATCTACTTTGAAGTCATATTACAAAAAGAGGGAAAGTCATAAAATTAATTTTGAATGTAAAATTTTATAAATCAAGAGAAACGTTGGATGCCGCATTTTTGTTGTGATACATGCTGTACTCACCGAGAAGTTAAATGGAGATGGTGTGGTTCCCGTGAAAAGTTATTTAAGCAATCAGTTGTTTTGAGCAAAAAAAGAAAAAAAGTATTCGTCTGACTGGTATTTCTGCATGAGATGTTGAATTCCGCGATAGTCGGCTTGTGAAGGTCGCACATGTTCTGGAGCTGGGCTCCTTCCTAATTGGGAAAAGCCGGTACAGATGTGACTATTTTTAAGTGTGATCAATAGGGTAGTTAGCAATTCCGTGAAACCTGCACAGGTAACGAGGCCCTTAATTGGAAAAAGACGCGCTAGAAGAGAACTATTCTTAAGTCAGATGAACATATCGTTTGGAATTCGTTAGGCAAAGATCCTTATCGCATGTTGTATATGGTTCTAGATAAAAGTCCGGCCACAAGGAGACCAGCTGACAAAATCTGCAAGCCATCTCAGGCGACCAGATGAGCTGAGGAGAAAAACGCAGCTACCGCGTGTGGGCCAGGTGCGACCAAGAAACCGCAAGGTTTGTGCCACACGTGGGTGACGGAACTTACGAGAAGCTTCTAGAAACTTTTCAGAATGAGAAGTATGAAAGGAATTAGAGATCATTATGCGGGAGCATTATAGACTGAAACTGGATTATGTTCTGAGCTACGAACGAAGAGTCGAGAAACGGGAGAAGGGCGTCTCTATTGAACTATGTTATGAACCTGACTCTCCCTAATCTGTGGGAGATGGTCGTTCTGATGAATGAAATTGCTGTATTATAGTCACTGTACCTAAGTATAATAAACGAGATATCTAATTGAGTAGCCTATATTTCTATGCATCATGAAAAAGAGGCACGTAACCACGGGCTCCCTACACAACTGTCAAATTTTTGTCCTGTAATAAGAGCCTGTGTTCTTGTACAAAGGTTCTTGTTCCTCTGCACCTCCAGAAATGTAGATGAATATGATGTGGAAATATGAAAGTCTGCCGAGTACAGTGGAGCTTATGAGAAAATATACGTGGCCTGCTTATGGAAACCTGAACCTGCAAATCAGAGATTTGATCCCTGTTTTCTGACTTCTATACAAGGTATACTGTTGGTTCTTGTACGAACAGGATAAAATAAATCCCACACTAAAAAGATCTGGAAAAGGAAAACAGTCTCATTAAAACCCTTTCGCGACGGCAGTTCCGATCACGCGCTTTCCTCTGAGGCCGGAAGTTTTTCTCGTGAGCGTACACTCCAGGCCGGCGGACTTTTAAGCCCTAAGCCTAAATTTACGAAAAATTCCAAAATAGTAACATTTACATACAAATCTATTTATTTAAGCTATATATGGGTTACTTACACATTCTTTTATTATTTTTCCGCTAAAAAATTTTTGTTATACAGTTTAAAATATTTTTCGCTGGGACATAATGTCGAAATCCTAGTCTCCCTTTCCACAGTAAGAGACTTTCATCAACTGATATATTCCTATCAGGAATATATCCAGAATATATCAATAATATATCAAGTACTCTGAAAGTTTTGAATGATTAAATCTAAAAACGGTTTCATTTTTTCAATCTTTTTGGCATTAGAAGAAGTGAAATGTAAGTATCGAAGAATTTCGATGCGTTGGTACCGACTCATAACCTTACTGAAAAAAAGGTGTTGCAATCATGGAATTCGTTGAGTAGTACATCTTAATTTTCGGTTTTTTCACGATACCCATTAAAACCCATTTGACAATTGTCAAAGCAAATTAAACAAACATTTCTTCTTTAGTTACAGGCAAAAATACTTCGAGGATGAACTCTGTTCACTTTCCGGATTTATGTACCTCTTATACGCATTAATTTGGTTAGTATAATATAATACGCATTAATTTAGTTATTAAATCCATTACAATTTCATCAAAAAAACATCTGAAATAATCCAATTCATGTGATACAGCATCATCGACTTTTATTCCGCATGCTGCCGTGAATGTTAGTAGATTTAAATCCCTTACGGGAGAAGACCACAAAGAAGTACCGTCCCGCGATATACTCAGAATAGAAATGTCTGATATATCTTCATCATCACTCTGATCTCGGTGTTCCAAATAAACAGATTCACCCGACGAGATTTTTGTATCACTGTCACTACTTTCATAATCACTTTCAGTTTCAGACACATTTCTCATCAATTCAGAAATTTCGTCTTCTGTTAAATATTTTCTCCTTTTCTCCATATTAAATCATCAAAGGAAAGAAATCTCACTGCAACAGAATCTGATTCTGACTCAAAACCCATATACCCAATGCTACAATCCCACCTCAAAAGAAAAATAAACAAAGATATCTCGTAAACAAAGACCACGTGCAAAGTTTAAATGCCCTACCCACTGACAGCCAAACGCAATACATCCATTCCTCCGTTTGTTTACATAAAACGATAGACCGCATGTGATTCATACTAGTCTTGTTTTCGAATAATAGGTCCCAACTACGTGTACTCCAAATTTCATAGACATGCGGTGCCATCTTGTGCCCCAAAAATTAACTAATACAACGTTCCGAACCACTGACACGTATAGGTGACGTTCGGACAGAAACGCGGATAGCTGCTGTCGCGTATACGTGACGTTCGCCGCGAAAGGGTTAAGGAAAATAATCATTTTAAGTTAGGGTTCAAAGCTGTTTAGAGATCACCATCTTTACAAAGTGTGATTGAAATAGTGCGTGATTTCTTTCTCTGAGAAACGAGACCCGTCTCCCACCACTACCACACACACACACACACAACACTCTCCGGAGGAATATTCGAAATTCAAGGAAGGCATCCTTGTTGGTGTATAAACAAAGAAGTCAATTTGTGATAATGAATTAGATGGTACTTCGAATGAGTTTAAAGTAGTTATCAGCGATCACTTTATAAAAGTGGTAATGTACTTTATGGGAAAAGAAAAGGAAGAAACTTCGGAAAACATGAACGCGGTTTCTTGGAAAACAACAAAGTGCTTGGGATGTAATCTGATTATTAAGATTTATTGCTCCTGATTTGACATCTTGATTTCTTCCCCGATCGCGGAGGAGACGTTAGCAAAGCACCAGATCGTTATATTTATTAAGATTCATACTACAAAATCGTAAGAAAGAAACACTATGACGCAAGGAGAACTCTAAAAGGCTAGCGAATTATTTCTTGACTTTGACAAAAAATGTACTACAGTTGGCTCTCTGTTTAACGACGCTCTACTTAACGACGATCTCTATTTAAAGACGATATTTCCCAGTCCCGGCCCCTCCGATGTAAAAAAATTATATTTAAAGACGACGTTGTTTCTGTTTAACGACGAATTTGTTTTTGCATGATAAAATTTTTCTTCAACATTTCATCTGCGAGAGGTGAACCTTGTGTGGGGAAAAAAAGTTTGGTTTCAATAACAGACCCCGAATTTCCTTTTATGTTTGCAGTGGGAAAAACGGGTGGGAGATTACTGTTTCTCGGAAGATCGAATATTCTTTCATGGAGCTCTTAGTGTGGGTGCTGAATCACTCTATTGTCCCTACATTAGTTGTCATGTGACTTACGAACTGTCCAATAGCAGCCCTCTCTTACTCCTTCCGGGAAGCAGGTGTTCATGTTTAGAGAATTCATAGTTGTGTGTACGAGCTTATTCCAGTACGAATACGAGGTGAGCAGAGCAAACTGGCATCAAAGCGAAAGCTTCTTACGCTACACGAAAAGGTGAAAATTATTGAAGAGTGGGAAGAAAGTGTTGGAATAGCAAAAATCCAATTCGCAAAACAATTTCAGCTACCGAGTCTTCTCTCAAAGGCATTTTAGTAAGAAAAGAGAGCAGCACAAAACTTTGGTTTGGGATCCAAATCCAAACGGCAGAAAATCAAATGTGGCCGGTCAGAAGAGTTTGATAAGGTGCAGTGGCGCAATTACTGCAATGGTTTCATGAAGCAAGAGCATCCAACATTTCAATTTCCGGAGTGTTATTTAAAGAAAATGCTATTGTTCTGGCAGAAAAAGTTTGGAATGCAAAATTTTCAGGCTTCGGCTGGTTGGCTAGCAAAGTTAAAAAAAGATATGGACTTGCATTGAAAAGCATATCTAGCGAAAGTGTCTCCGTAGATGAAAAAATAGTGGAAAAATGGAAAATAGTGCTGAAGGGGATATTAGATGGATATGATGAGAAGAACATATTCAAAGCAGATGAGACGGGCCTATTCTACAATATGGTGCCTAATAAAAATTTAAAATATATGGCCGAAAAGTTCTTTGGTGGAAAACACAGTAAGGATCGATTGATTGTTTTACTGTGCACTAATTCGGATGGATCTGGGAAATTTCCACCGCTAGTTATAGACAAATCAAAACAACCAAGGTGTTTTAAGAATATCACCAGGAAACCATGTGAGTACCGGAATAACAATAAAGCGTGGGTGACAGCATGCATTTTTATTGACTGGATTAGAAAATTTGAAGCAAAAATGCATCAAGAAAAGAGAAAAAAAATTTACTTTTAATCGACCGTTGCACTGCACATACTCCAAATATCCCTGGACTTACAAATTTGACTATTCATTTCTTGCCAGCTGATTACACTAGAAAGTTGCAGCCATTAGACCTGGGTATCATTCGCTGTATGAAAACTTACTACAGAAAGTATTTAATTAGGAAATTAATAAACAATTCGGCTGACAGTATGAAAATTTACGATCTCCATACTGTCACCTTGATAAGTAATCAGCACTTTTTGACTTTTTTACAACCTAATTTATTGTATTGTTTGTACGCTTTTTCAATGTAATTTAAAATAACTTTTTGTGAATCAAATAATAATGATAATAAAAATAACATTTTTAAACACGCCAATATATTAAGTAATATATTGACAGTCCTAAGCCTGTAAAGTGTGAAAGGAAATGTTATTTTTTTTTACAAATTTTGTTTAAGGACTATTTTTCACGGTCCCTTGAAAGTCGTTAAACAGAGAGTCAACTATATAAGTTAAGTCCAGAGAAGATTGAGGTACACACATTTTAAAGTAACTATTATCACTGAACGTGTTTGCGTTCAGAGTATGGGGGGGGGCTATTGTCAATGTAGACATTCGCCCTTTAACCGCGATAATCGTTGGTTGCTTTCAATGGGGGGGTGCACCGTTTTAGTGAACAAACACCACCCCATTTTGCCACTTCAAATTTGAGCGAGCACCTCCAAAGACGACATTTGGGAGGCTTGTACCTTCTCCCACCCTCTCTGAATTCTTAGAAGGACTTTTCAGTCTACATATTTAACGTAATTGTACCTAATTGTATGTAAAATAGAGACATAAAAACCGCATAAACAGTTTTTAGAAAAATATTATTTGATTAAAAACTGGTTTGAAACTATCTCTATAACTATTGCTGAAGTTTGATATCCACTTAAAAAAGTTGAATTGTTTGATATCCACTTTGAAAAAGTTGTGTTTGATATAAAGACATTTTAAAGTAAAACGCAAAAGTACCACATGAATATCTTATTCGATAGAAAGTTTCGATTTGAAACTATCTGTATAGCTATTATAAATATTTGACGTCTACTTAGTGACTAAAAATTGAATTTTGGGGTTAATATAAAACCATTTTAAAGAACGAAGCAAAAATACTATTTGATGTTCTTAATCCATTGAAAGTTTCGTTTTCAAATTATATCTTCTAGCTGGCAAGTAATAGCTCTAACTATAACTAGCTCTTTAACTATTACTTTTTAGTAATAAAACTTGTGATCAAATACACCAAACCCTCCGTGTCATCAGCAATTTTTTTATCTCTTCACCAAGAGACAAAAATATTAAATTTCTAGTTTATTTTATTTGTGTACTGCCAGTGGAATATTTTCCCACTCATAAATATTTATATTAATATTCTTTAGGTTACATGCTTTGATTTTTGTTTAAAATTTAATATTTGTTGCAAATACACCATAAAAAATTAAATTATAAAAGAATTCCTGATGACACGGAGAGTTTGGTGTATTTGAGCACAAAACTGCACGAATAATCGAGAAAATGGTGTTGCAGCAGACATTCAACTTTTTTGTTGGCTACCGTTAATTAAAACTTGTATACGTTTCTTTAGTATTATGGCTTACACATAGTTAAAATTTACTCCAATCGTTATAGGAAGCACACATACATTCTTCTAAATAATGAACCCAAGTTATTTTCCTTTATTACATACCTTTTTTTAATCATTAAAATGACACGGTTTTATAATTCAGCCGTCATCCATCAGGGGCATATTCCTCAACTTTTATGTTAATTTCAATGAATATGTATTTTGTGAAAGATGTTACAACAGCTCGTTTTAATTTGTCAATACACAACGCTTTTCGAAATCCAGTTCTTCGTATTTTCTGCATAAATAACTTCTAGGATATCACACAAGTTAGTTTATTGCAAAAAAACGTAATTCGGTTATTTGTTCTGGATTAATTTATGAAACGAAATTTGTTAATGCAAAAAGTAGTGAAGGTTAATAATGAAATTAGACATTGGTAATTCAATTTCCTTAAAAGTAATGTAATTACAGAGTTTTAATTTGCACCGTCGTAAGTTTTTTTTCCTCCTTCCGATAAAATATTTTTTCCGCTAGTTCTAGCAAACATTTCTAATTACAAAGTTCGCTTTACGTGTAAAGTAAAAAAAAGAAGAAAGAATGTGGTTTTTATAACATAAATATTCTAAGATTGTTATCAATGCACTTTTGTTTTCCTAATTGCCAAAAAATTGCTGTCAGTATACAAGAATAAGAATTTCGAACAGCAGTGCTTTGGAAATTGGATAAAATTGTGTCACTGGCGATAGCATGGGAGCTATTGGATGATTTAGTAAGTCTGATATAAAAGCAAAATGTTTAAATTTACAAACTGCTACAATCTTTAACACCGTTAAGTTTTTATTACCAATATTATGCTTGTTTGTATCTTAGCTGGGAAAATAACTAATTAATGTTGTTTAGCAGAACGAGATTTTTTTCTCCTCTGGATTGTATGGTAGAAAATATTTAACATTTTAAAGGGTGTCCAGGAAGAGAAGAAAAAAAAATTCAGGTAGTCTCTTCTAACGAAACTACCGCGGGATATTAACGTAATATTACTTATCTCTTTTGTATGTATATATGTTTGTATATGTTATATATATATATGTATCTATATATATTTACGTTTGCATTTATATATATATATATATATATATATGTATATATATATATATATATATATATATATATATATATATTATATTGGCCTTTGTCCAGAAAGTTCAGTGTATGTGTCTATAGTTATAATGGATTGTTAGCTGTTTTTGTCCTTCGAAGTAATACCCGTAGACGGTAATGCACATATGGGAACGGCTGTACAAATCTTGGAAACTCCTGGCGTAGTCGTCTTTAGGGTTGGCCTTCAGCTGGGCCGTAGCATTACGTTGGATGCTCGAAATATCCGAAAACCTGTGGCCCTTCAGGGCTGATTTCAATTTGGGGAACAAGAAAATGTCGAGGGGAGACAAGTTTGGGGAGTAGGGTGGGCGATTCAGGGCTACAACTCGCCTGTTGGCCAGGAACAGCTGAAAGACAGCATGTGGCTGGGCATTGTCGTGTCCAGTCGCCTTGTTTGGAGCATTGGGGGCGTACCCGATTGATCCGTTGCAACATACGTTTCAGTTTATCCCCGTACTTAGCAGCATTCAACGTGGTGCCCTCAGAGAGGAATTCTTTATGGATGAGACCCTCAGAGTCGAAGAACACCACGAGCATTGTCTTGGTGCGGGATTTCTCACTTTGCACTTTCTTGCTTTTCGGCGACCCTGGACCCCGTCACTCCATAGTCTGACGCTTGCCGTCTGAATCGTACTTCAGGCAAATGGTCTCGTAACTCGTGACAATGGTTTTCAGGAAATTTGGGTTTCGATCTGCCATGTCGATGAAGTCTCCACAGGCGTCAATCCGAATTTGTATTGGTTCCCAGTGTGGGGCACAAGTCAGGAGCAAAGCTTGTATTTACCCAAATGCTGGGTCAGTATGAGGTGGGGCATCTCACGACCAATTCCCATTTCCTCCACTATCACTCGCACTGTCACACGACGATCCTTGGCCAACAATTGCTTCACTTTCTGTACGTTGTCCGGGGTGCGTGCAGTTACAGGCCGACCACTTTGGGGGGAGTCTTCAATGGTGTCCTGCCCTTCTCGGAAGCGTTTAAACCACTGATACACGCACTTCAAGGTAACAGCATATTCTTCGTAAACTTTTAGCAGCATTTCATCAGTCTCTTTCGCTGATTTACCAAGTTTGAAACAGAACAGCATATTCGCTCGCTGATCCATTTTGAACTTCAACCGAGCGCCCAATACCTTCACTCTAGAATGAACTGTTTCCACACGATAATCTAACAAGCAGCGCCGCCTCTCAGGAACTGGTTCAGACCAGTCGTCACCTATCCGGCACGGTATTCACCGGTTGCAAACTCTTACGACCGTGAGCATTATGACGACATTCACCGAACATTTTGGACAAAGGTTGTATATATATATATATATATATATATACAGGGTGTCCCATAAATACCGCCCAAACTCTGTGCAGCCAGATACCTCGTTGGGAGTAGATAAAAAATGCCCAAAGAACAGTACCTCTATGACCCATAGTTTTCGAGAAAAATGCGAGAGAAAAGTATAACATCATATCCGGTGTACGAAAAAAAAGCTAAATTGGAAACATGAATATCGGTATTTGCATGTTTACATAGGAAGATGTTCAAAATGTCCACCACGCATATTGAGGCATGAATGTGCACACCGTACGTTCTTCCACCAACATCGTGGAGATTGTGTGTCGGATCGACACTCCCAGTATTTCTCAGTCAGTCGACCAACCTGCGGATGACTTTCGCATCGGGCGGACGGCGTGATGGATATCGACGGGCATACCTCCTAGCAGTTCGTAAGGCAATTCCAATACATTGCCCGTAGATCAAATACATGTCGCAATATTCATGAACGGACTACATGATCACCATGCGAAGAATACAGGTAGCTGCAAGATGCAGCCTTTTAAATAGAGTTAAAAGACGGCTTAACGTGATTCCACGGCGCGCGCATGCATGACTCGATATGCGCGGCGAACATTTTGAACATTATCGTCGTAAAAGATATGCAAATACTGCTGTTGATGTGTCAAGTAAAGTTTTTTTTTCCTTGCACCGGATGTGACGTCATACTTTGTTTTTCGCATTTGTCTCGAAAACTATGGGTCGTACAGGTACAGTTCTTTGGACATTTTTTTATGTACTCCCAACGAGGATTCTGGCTGTGCAGAGTTTGGGCGGCATTTATGGGACACCCTGTATATACACATACGTCTGTATCGCTTACCCAAGCGATACAGACTGGGTTTGGTGCGCTGCCAAAATTATAACTCACGAGGTACGGACGGACGGTTTTAGCGTCTGAAATTTTCCTTTCCGGAGGACAAGAATAAATAATACACTATCTGTTAAGAATTTGAAATTTTCTTTCCCCGTTACGCGGCGTGCTTCCTTCGTTTTAGCGCTGCTCGATGTGAACGAGGCTATTACAAGCAAGCGAAAAGCGGGAGCTTTTTCTCCCCTTATGTCTTATGTCTACTGACGATACGTTTGTCTCTCGATACGCTTTGTCACTCGATACGTTTGTTTCTCGATACGGAATATGTATTCAAATGTTTATAATTAGATGTTGTTTATTAAAGTATTTGTGGAAATTACAGTCTTCTATCTATTCGACGGACAATCACGTTACATGGTCATCGACGAGCCGGAGGAAAGCGAACTATTCTAACAATTTTAAAAACCATAACGAAACTTGATTCAAAATGGCTCCCGGTGAACTCTCGCAAATAACTGTATTTAATCAGAAACAAGGATATATTCGTGGACAAATAACAAGATTAAAGACGATTTTACAAGATGATCAGGTGCCTGTGGATAAAACGGATATTATTCAAAAACTGAATACAACTGAAAAATTGCGTAGCAAGTTAGACGAACTACGCAGTGAATGTTATTGCACTCTTTCCAGCTTTCGAAGCACCAGCAAGTTACCAGCTTTCGAAGCAAGTTTGGAGGAGCTGCAAATTGACCTCGACACATGCGAGGTAAGCTTTCAAAAACTTCTCAAACCAAATTCTATTTCAAATGTTGAAAACAGTCAGTCCTCTGGTAACTGTGTAAGGTATACACAAGATTCGATTCACAAGAATCGAACTTTTGAGTGAATTAAAGAAGCTGCTTTAGATATGCTAATTTCGGCATACGCGCTTAGTATAAATACCACGCAGCGTCATTAATGAAAAAGAGGGGAGGTTGTTAAGGTTGAAAAGGTGTTACCCTGCGCTAGTGCTTAGCGGGCCAGAAGTTTACATGGCAGTACCGCTGGTTTGACTTACTGTTCGTGAGTATAAAAATATATTGTTCTTGAAAGCTGTGTTTATACATTCCGTACAAGTAGTACGCATGCTTATTGCTGTAAAAGCCAATTATATGTGCAACGAATTCAATAAACATTGTTTCATGTATAAACTGTGTTTGCTTCAAATTCAAATAGAGTGCCACTTCAAATTATATACTCCCAAGTCTGGGTAGAAGTGAGCATAGAAACTCTATACTGGCGCCCGAAAGATATATATACCCTGGTAGTTAGCGTTAAATTTGTAACGAACAACATATTTGAAATTAAAAACTGTGTACTGTGTACTTATATTGATAAAATTGTTGCAAGTACTTATATACTATTTAAAAAATGAGTGTTGTAGAACAAAATCCTGCTGGAAATTTTCCTCGGGTAATTATGGTTCAGCATTTTGCGCCATTCGAGACCACCTTCAATGGCGGCCCCTCAAGCCAATTCCTAAAGAAAATTGAGCATTACTTTCAGCAACAATGCACCCCAGAGGGGGATAAACTTAAAATTGCTCTAGCCGCTTTAAGAGGTAGTGCATTTCAGTGGTACACGTGTATGCAAAGCAGTAATCTGATTTTTGACTATTTGTCATTCAAGCAACAGTTTCTTAGTGTTTTTCCAAAGACCTATAATCAAAGTGAAATTGAAGCGGAAATTTATTCGCTAAGGCAACGTGAAGGTCAGTCTGCGTTAGATTTTGCTACGGAAAAGATTTCCAAGTGTGAGGAATATTTAGAAGGGGTGACGGAAGCGATAATCTTAAAAATAGTTATCCAACGTTTGAAGCCAAGTGTTCAAGATTTTTTAGATAATCAAACAATTACAAGCAAGGTTACCCTCCTTCAAGCTTTAGCTAAACATGACAATAGGCATTTCTTCGCTACCCCGTACCGTCATTCAGGTACGAGAAGTTTTATACAGCCGCGCCAAAATTTTTCGCGAGTTTCAAACCAGCAGCGTAAGCAGTACCGCAGGCAAAATAATAGAAGCGCACGGCGTTATAATGAAATTAGTGCTCTTAAAGTAAATAATATGGAAGCACCTTACTTGCACTGGCAAGTTGATTCACATGATATGGTTCAACTTGTTGAAACTGTGTGGTCAAATGTATTATTTTGTCCGAGCAGTAATCATTATTTTGAGAATAGTGAAAGTCAGGGTATTTTTGTGGCTTATAAAGAAAGTGAGTCTAGCTGGAATGATGAGGTAATTCCAGTACAAATTTCTGAAAATAGTGCCGATACTAATGCTAGTGGTTTAGAAAATAAATCATCTGACACTTCTATTAATGCTATACCTGATATTATTAATGCTATACCTGATATTTTAGATGATATTCACACATCTGTTAATGAAGGAAATTTAGTAGATGACGAAGTATGCGTTACGGCAGTTAGTGAATACTTATTAGTTGACGATAATAAAAATTCTTTAAACGATATTAGGAACTCGCTAGGTAATGATGATATTATTTCAAGTTCCCAGCCGAATGAGGATTGTGTAGGCCAGGTTGATAATATGGTTTTAAATAAAGTACATGAAAACCATACTGAGAGTCAGGATGAAAAGTTGACACAGAATTATACTGTAAGTAGTTTAGCTGATGCTTCGGAAGTTATAGACGTAGGTTGTATTAAAACGCACCAGTACGAAAAGCTTAATCTTCCTAAAACTGAAGCAGTGTTAACGAATATAAATGATAACGATTCTGATGTCGCAAGTTTCAAAGAGACTTTTTCGTCAAAAGAGGATAAAACTAAAGTTAAGGGGGATAAAAAACGAGAAAAAGCGCCTTCAGGTTCCAGCATTAAAACTGCTAATACTGAAGTAATTAAGGCGGTAAACAAGAAGTCGTATAAGCACAAATACGAAAGGCAGAGTCAGGTTGTTGAAAAAATAGAATCTGCATTAAAATCTAATACCGATACAAGCAAAAGTACGAAGCAATGTAACGTGTGCACTACAAAAACTCTATCAAAGGATGAAAGTGGCACACATAAGGTACACAAGGTTATGAAAAGGATAGATGACAATTTTAAAGCTCCTTTGCATAAGTACAGGAAATGCAAGATATCAGCCGCCCAGCAAGGTTGGCCTCCTCCCAAGAGACCTCCTGTCCATCGTCAAGCCGGACCAGCGCCTCAGGACCTACGACCTGCTGCACGAAGGATGCCCACACGGTCAACGAACCCCTTTACTAGGACTGCGACCATCAAGAGAGGTTCAACGGATTGGACAGACTGGTGCAAGGAAGTTGCTGCATTCATGAGGAACAAGTCTTGTATCAATTCTCTTATTCTAACTCCCACCCTTTAATAAAACCGAACCAAATTGGTTTGAAGTTCCCCATTGTATATACTGTGTAAACATTTTGAGGGGAAGTGGTGAGCCACTGAAAAAAAAAGGCATACTGTTGTTTTATAAATTTTTGAAGGGGACATGTAGTGACTAGAAAAAAAATACATACTGCATAATATACCAATTAACCACTAATGTACTAACTTCACAAAACATGACACATGTACATTATAAATTGGGGGATAGCAGATACAGTCAAGAAATGTCATGCTGTGCAATTGTGTTGACAATTTTAACTAAAATAAGTTTTTTAGGGCGCAGTTGGCCAGCCCAGTATCCGCAACTCTGCAAATCCACTGTGTGATGGTGTCACCTGGACCCTTCGGGGTTAGTTTTGTAAAATGGTAGTGGCGTTTTTCCCCCACACAAAGTGTGGAAGGTTTTTTGGCTTTGCCACCCATTATGTAAAAAGTCAGACCAGCACGCGTTTTCAATTAGTTAACTGAAGCCGTTCAGACCTCAGTTACCTAATTTTTTTTTTCGAGGGAGGCCAGTGTAAGGTATACACAAGATTCGATTCACAAGAATCGAACTTTTGAGTGAATTAAAGAAGCTGCTTTAGATATGCTAATTTCGGCATACGCGCTTAGTATAAATACCACGCAGCGTCATTAATGAAAAAGAGGGGAGGTTGTTAAGGTTGAAAAGGTGTTATCCTGTGCTAGTGCTTAGCGGGCCAGAAGTTTACATGGCAGTACTGCTGGTTTGACTTACTGTTCGTGAGTATAAAAATATATTGTTCTTGAAAGCTGTGTTTATACATTCCGTACAAGTAGTACGCATGCTTATTGCTGTAAAAGCCAATTATATGTGCAACGAATTCAATAAACATTGTTTCATGTATAAACTGTGTTTGCTTCAAATTCAAATAGAGTGCCACTTCAAATTATATACTCCCAAGTCTGGGTAGAAGTGAGCATAGAAACTCTATACTGGCGCCCGAAAGATATATATACCCTGGTAGTTAGCGTTAAATTTGTAACGAACAACATATTTGAAATTAAAAACTGTGTACTGTGTACTTATATTGATAAAATTGTTGCAAGTACTTATATACTATTTAAAAAATGAGTGTTGTAGAACAAAATCCTGCTGGAAATTTTCCTCGGGTAATTATGGTTCAGCATTTTGCGCCATTCGAGGCCACCTTCAATGGCGGCCCCTCAAGCCAATTCCTAAAGAAAATTGAGCATTACTTTCAGCAACAATGCACCCCAGAGGGGGATAAACTTAAAATTGCTCTAGCCGCTTTAAGAGGTAGTGCATTTCAGTGGTACACGTGTATGCAAAGCAGTAATCTGATTTTTGACTATTTGTCATTCAAGCAACAGTTTCTTAGTGTTTTTCCAAAGACCTATAATCAAAGTGAAATTGAAGCGGAAATTTATTCGCTAAGGCAACGTGAAGGTCAGTCTGCGTTAGATTTTGCTACGGAAAAGATTTCCAAGTGTGAGGAATATTTAGAAGGGGTGACGGAAGCGATAATCTTAAAAATAGTTATCCAACGTTTGAAGCCAAGTGTTCAAGATTTTTTAGATAATCAAACAATTACAAGCAAGGTTACCCTCCTTCAAGCTTTAGCTAAACATGACAATAGGCATTTCTTCGCTACCCCGTACCGTCATTCAGGTACGAGAAGTTTTATACAGCCGCGCCAAAATTTTTCGCGAGTTTCAAACCAGCAGCGTAAGCAGTACCGCAGGCAAAATAATAGAAGCGCAAGGCGTTATAATGAAATTAGTGCTCTTAAAGTAAATAATATGGAAGCACCTTACTTGCACTGGCAAGTTGATTCACATGATATGGTTCAACTTGTTGAAACTGTGTGGTCAAATGTATTATTTTGTCCGAGCAGTAATCATTATTTTGAGAATAGTGAAAGTCAGGGTATTTTTGTGGCTTATAAAGAAAGTGAGTCTAGCTGGAATGATGAGGTAATTCCAGTACAAATTTCTGAAAATAGTGCCGATACTAATGCTAGTGGTTTAGAAAATAAATCATCTGACACTTCTATTAATGCTATACCTGATATTATTAATGCTATACCTGATATTTTAGATGATATTCACACATCTGTTAATGAAGGAAATTTAGTAGATGACGAAGTATGCGTTACGGCAGTTAGTGAATACTTATTAGTTGACGATAATAAAAATTCTTTAAACGATATTAGGAACTCGCTAGGTAATGATGATATTATTTCAAGTTCCCAGCCGAATGAGGATTGTGTAGGCCAGGTTGATAATATGGTTTTAAATAAAGTACATGAAAACCATACTGAGAGTCAGGATGAAAAGTTGACACAGAATTATACTGTAAGTAGTTTAGCTGATGCTTCGGAAGTTATAGACGTAGGTTGTATTAAAACGCACCAGTACGAAAAGCTTAATCTTCCTAAAACTGAAGCAGTGTTAACGAATATAAATGATAACGATTCTGATGTCGCAAGTTTCAAAGAGACTTTTTCGTCAAAAGAGGATAAAACTAAAGTTAAGGGGGATAAAAAACGAGAAAAAGCGCCTTCAGGTTCCAGCATTAAAACTGCTAATACTGAAGTAATTAAGGCGGTAAACAAGAAGTCGTATAAGCACAAATACGAAAGGCAGAGTCAGGTTGTTGAAAAAATAGAATCTGCATTAAAATCTAATACCGATACAAGCAAAAGTACGAAGCAATGTAACGTGTGCACTACAAAAACTCTATCAAAGGATGAAAGTGGCACACATAAGGTACACAAGGTTATGAAAAGGATAGATGACAATTTTAAAGCTCCTTTGCATAAGTACAGGAAATGCAAGATATCAGCCGCCCAGCAAGGTTGGCCTCCTCCCAAGAGACCTCCTGTCCATCGTCAAGCCGGACCAGCGCCTCAGGACCTACGACCTGCTGCACGAAGGATGCCCACACGGTCAACGAACCCCTTTACTAGGACTGCGACCATCAAGAGAGGTTCAACGGATTGGACAGACTGGTGCAAGGAAGTTGCTGCATTCATGAGGAACAAGTCTTGTATCAATTCTCTTATTCTAACTCCCACCCTTTAATAAAACCGAACCAAATTGGTTTGAAGTTCCCCATTGTATATACTGTGTAAACATTTTGAGGGGAAGTGGTGAGCCACAGAAAAAAAAAGGCATACTGTTGTTTTATAAATTTTTGAAGGGGACATGTAGTGACTAGAAAAAAAATACATACTGCATAATATACCAATTAACCACTAATGTACTAACTTCACAAAACATGACACATGTACATTATAAATTGGGGGATAGCAGATACAGTCAAGAAATGTCATGCTGTGCAATTGTGTTGACAATTTTAACTAAAATAAGTTTTTTAGGGCGCAGTTGGCCAGCCCAGTATCCGCAACTCTGCAAATCCACTGTGTGATGGTGTCACCTGGACCCTTCGGGGTTAGTTTTGTAAAATGGTAGTGGCGTTTTTTCCCCCACACAAAGTGTGGAAGGTTTTTTGGCTTTGCCACCCATTATGTAAAAAGTCAGACCAGCACGCGTTTTCAATTAGTTAACTGAAGCCGTTCAGACCTCAGTTACCTAATTTTTTTTTTCGAGGGAGGCCAGTGTAAGGTATACACAAGATTCGATTCACAAGAATCGAACTTTTGAGTGAATTAAAGAAGCTGCTTTAGATATGCTAATTTCGGCATACGCGCTTAGTATAAATACCACGCAGCGTCATTAATGAAAAAGAGGGGAGGTTGTTAAGGTTGAAAAGGTGTTATCCTGTGCTAGTGCTTAGCGGGCCAGAAGTTTACATGGCAGTACTGCTGGTTTGACTTACTGTTCGTGAGTATAAAAATATATTGTTCTTGAAAGCTGTGTTTATACATTCCGTACAAGTAGTACGCATGCTTATTGCTGTAAAAGCCAATTATATGTGCAACGAATTCAATAAACATTGTTTCATGTATAAACTGTGTTTGCTTCAAATTCAAATAGAGTGCCACTTCAAATTATATATACCCAAGTCTGGGTAGAAGTGAGCATAGAAACTCTATAACTGTAAATTCAAATTACCGTCAATTAATCATCCCGAGTTTTCTGGTCAATATGTTGTATGGTTGTCATTCAAAATGCAATTTATGTCATTAATTGATGATATGATGAGTTGTCAGATCAACAAAAATTAATTTATCTTCAATCAACACTTCAGGGTAATGCCAAACAATTAATTACGGTAAATGATACGTACACTAGTTTATTCGAGGCACTGAAAAAACGTTTTGAGAACACACGCTTGCTTATTATGAGTCATATTAGTGAAATATTTAATTGTTCTAAAGTTAAATGTGAATCCGCGTCTAATTTAAGACAGATGCTTGACAAAATCGAAAGTAATTTGCGATCATTGAAACAGTTAAAATTAGAGAAACCCTCTATGCGAAGCAATATTAATTTATGTAATTCTTCAACGAAATGATATTGATACACGTAAAATTATACGAAATGGAATTGGGATCCGAATTGCCGAGTTGGGAAAAATTTACGGATTTTTTAACCAAAAGATGTCAAGCTCTGGAAAATGTTAACAGGGGTCCGGGAGGAAATGAATTTAAACGGGAACCAACCCCAAAATTCAAAACGTTAATAGTGAAAAATTAGTGTATGTTAGGATGCACAGAATCGCACTCCATTTTCAGGTGTAAAAAGTTTATTGATTCAAACGTAGATGAAAGATTAAAATATGTCATGAAATTTAATTTATGCTTTAACTGTCTCGGGTTTCATGCAATGTCTAGATGAAAGAAAATACATTGAAAATGTAAAACTTGTAACAGAAATCATAGTACAATGTTACACGGAGCAAACTTTACTGTCGAAAGGAATAAATAAAACAAAAATGACAACGGCGCCAATGATTTGGCGGCGAACGAAGAGAAAAGTTTTGCGCGATCTCAGGTGCCAGATGGCCTTACGAATCATGAGCTGCAAAATGCGTCTTGTTTATATTCACTTAATGCAAGCAAAAATGTTCTTCTTTCCACGGTGAAAGTAAAAGTTATGCAATCGAAAGGAAAGTGGTTGGAGTTAAATGCCTTATGTGATTCCGCATCTATGAAGAATTTAATAATTGAAGACACAGCTAATTTATTAGGCTTTCAAAAATCACGATGTAGGGCAAATTTAATTGGACTTAAAAATACAGTAGTACCAATTACTGAAAAGATTTGTACGCGTATAACGAACGATGAAGAATCCTTTAATAAGAAACTTGAATTTTTGATTTTGCCCGAAATTGCTGGAAATGTTCCATCTGAAAAAAATAAACATTTCTAATTTAAATTTGCCGGAAAACATAAAGTACGCGAATCCTAAATTTTATTTACCTAAAAAAATATCGCTTCTTCTGGGAGCTGACGTATTTTACGAATTACTAAAAGGAAATCAAATCCAGGTAATGGGTAACTCTATCATTTTAATTGAGACAGTCTTCGGATGGATGGTGACAGGTTCGATTCCCGCAGTGCGTCCAAATGATTCTCAGTATTATTTTATTCAGGATCGCATTGAGGAGGGGTTACAACAATTTTGGGAATTGGAATCGATTGGCATATTCCAAGATGCACACTCGGACAATGAAGGTAAAGCCATGACACTTTTTAAGGTTTCTATATGCTACAAAAATGGGAGGTATGAAGTTAGGTTACCATGTAAACGGGATTTCAGGGAATTAAATTATAACTTAACAGTTGCCAGGAGACGACTGGATCATTTGAATAGAAAAATTGAGAAGCATCCGGAACTGTATAACTATTATCATGAGATACTAAATGATTATGAAAATAAAGGCATCATCGAAAAAGTTCCAAATGACAAAGTTCAAAGTGATAAACCACTATTTTATCTACCATTTTCTATGGTTTATAGAGACTCAGTTCCAAACAACGAATTGTTTTTGATGCCAGTGCACACGGAGAAGATGAACTTTCTCTAAATGACTGTCTGTATGCAGGACTTAGTCTTAATCCCCTGATATTTAACATGCTCATATTCTTTCGTTTGAATGCTGTGGTCGTCTTAGCAGATATCGAAAAGGCGTTTCTGCAAATATCCTTAAATGAGAAGGATAGGAATGCAGTCCTATTTTTGTTCCCAAGTTCAAATCCAGGTACAAGTAAGCCTTATGACATCCAAATTTTCAGATTTTGCCTTGTTCTATTTGGTGTCAACGCCAGTCCCTTCTTGCTGTCCGCCACAATTAAGGAACACATCGAAAAGTTTCGAGAGTTGCATCCCACTACGGTGGAAATGCTCGATAAATGTCTTTATGTAGACGACTTTGTAGGAGCTCTCGACAACGTCTCGTCTGCCTTTCAGATGTAGCGCGAAGCCAAAAGAATTATGGCTGATGCAGGAATGAACTTGTGTAAGTGGAGTTGCAACAGCAAGGAATTGGTACAATCATGGGAAGACCATGGGTTCAAAACCCATCCCATTCATTCAGAAGTCAATCCTCCTGACAAATTACACAAAGTTCTCGGTCTTCCGTGGCATGTTCATCAAGACTACATCACGATAGATGTGAAAAAATTGCTCGAATTTGATGAACACGAAACTATAACAAAAAGATTTGTGTTAAGAACAGCAGGAAAGCTGTACGACATACTTGGTCTTTTAACACCGTTCACAATAAGACTCAAATGTCTGTTCCAAGAATTGTGGCTTAGGAAGTGCCCGTGGGACGCGGAACTTCCACCAGACCTTCTCCAAATGTATACTCAATGGAGGTCTGAGTTGTCTGATATTTCGAACTTGAAAGTCCCTAGAATGATCCTCAACTCCAGCTTAGGTGATACCAACGAACTTCAAATCCATGTCTTTTCCGATGCCAGCCAAAAAGCATACGGAACCGCAGTCTATTTGAGAGTGAAGTACATTGACAAAATCACAGTGAATCTGGTTGCTTCGACGAGTTCTGTTGCCCCATTAAAGAAACTGACTCTTCCAAATCTCGAACTGATGGGGGCGTTGCCTGCAGCCAGACTTGCAAAAGAAGTAGAACAAATCATAAACCGAAAAGGATCAACCACAGTTCATTTCTGGTCAGACTCCCAGATCGTATTGTTCTGGATCAAAGAACCTCACCACAAGTGGAAACAATTTGTTTCTAATCGTGTGAAGGAAATTCAGGCTCTTAGCAATCCTGAAGCTTGATCGCACGTACCGGGAAAATTTAATATTGCAGACCTTGTCACGAGAGGAGTTAGTGCAGAAAGTCTTTCAAAAAGTGAGGCCTGGTGGTCAGGTCCAGAATTCTTAAGAACAAATGAGGTCTCAGTATTTGAATGTAGTGTAGCGTACTGGAAATAGGGTCTTATTTTTTCCCGAGACCCCACAAAGGCTTGAAACACAGCTGCGTGTTTTTCAAGGAATGTGTTGTTAGGTTCCAACAGTTCGGAAGACGTGGGGGGATTAAAAACCGTTTTCCTTACAGATGCAGCCACTAAAGCTGTCATCTTAACTTTTCTGCAATGTAGTAAGGTTCGGCGTCTAAGAAGAGCTGCCAGCCGTTAAGCTGCCGGCCCCTCCACCCCTTCTGAAAGTCCAGACATTCCAAGAAGACGGACCCCGAATTGCCAGCCGAGAGGAGAGGCTTGGAGTTTTTTTTCGGGAGAGCGGCTTAGAACATCGATCCGACCGGTTGTGTTTTTGTGAGGCTCCTTTTTTCTTGGGCCGCAATGGGCCCTGGAGCGCGCACTGCAAATCTGCACGTAAATTAAGTGAATATGTCGAAAATCTCTAATGTTTAATTTTTTCGTTAATAAATTTGTCAGGAATGGATTATATATATATATATATCCGCTTTCCTCCCCTCCCGTTGAGTGCCCAACCGGAAACCTGCTTGGCGCGGAGGAGAGACGGGGGAAAAGGTCGCCCCGGGGGACGAGGAGGGAGGGAGCGAGAAGGAGGCACACGTGTAAAAGTGGCTGTATTTTGCTCCTCAGCGTAAATTTGAATATATATGTTTTTATAATGTGTGATCAGCGTAAATTTGAATATATATGTTTTTATAATGTGTGATGTGTCCCAGTAGATGTGTAAATAAATAAATTTTGGGACTGAAGACCATGTCTGGACTCGTAAACCGCGTAATACCTTCCCATAACACTAAGAACGGACCCGGGGGCGGTTAACCCTCGTCAAGGGAGAGGGATCGCTCCTCACATCTGGCGGCAGCGGTGGCGTGGAAGGGTAAAATACGCAAGCGAGGATCGCAGCTTTACGTCAGTAAGGATATCAGCGCTCTATCATCAGTGTTCAGTCATCGGGAAAGGATAGAAGAGAGGATAGAAGAAGAACAGAAGGCCAACATTTTAATTTACCTTTTGGAGGATAAGGCGGCAGATTTGTTAATATATTTAAATGAGGGTCAGTACAATAATTACGAAGAGGTGAAAAAGATAGTGCTGAGGGAATACGAACCGCCTCCTCAGACGTGCCTAGATAATTTTAGGAAAGCTAAAAGGGGCACCGACGAAACTTTCGGTCAGTTCGCAACCAGTTTAATGTCTATGTGGCTACACTACGTTAAATTGAGAAAAGTAAATGACTTAGACGGTTTAAATCAGTTGGTGGTAGCTGACAGAATGTTTCAGACGTTGGACCAAGAAATGGCTATGCATATCAGGATTAGACAGGGGAGTGGTTGGTTTAAAGCAAAGCAGCTCGCGGAAGAGTGCGATATATTCTCTTCGGCTAAAGGGAGAGCTTATAGCACGAAGGGGGTAACGACACAAAATTTGCGGATTTTAGGGGTCGGGACCGGAATGCCAAGGGGTTTAAACTAGATATGCTCCCGGGAAATGGTTCTTCGTCAGGAGAAAATGAAAAGTTCGGTAGAACGCCGAAAAAGTAGAAGTGCTATGGTTGTGGGTCAACTGCTCATTTGAAGACAAACTGTCCGAAATTCCCAAAACAGGAAAGAAATGTAACATGGAGGAAAAGGGAAAAGGCAAACGTAAATATGTCGTTTGCGGAAGAAGACCACGAGATGGAAGAACAGGAAAATTCCGAAGAACAGGGGATATTGGCAGAGGATACCGTAGTTTCTAGAGCGAACTCGTTCAGTGTGCCAAGAAATACCGGAAAGTCCTTAAAAGAACAGTTATGTAAGTTAAAAAGGGTTCCTATCAACGTGAACGGGCGAAAAGCTAACGCACTAATTGATTCCGGGACGGAAATAACTGTAGTGCGGGAAAGTGTTGTACCAGAAGTTAAAACGGAGGGAAAACCCACCATATTTTTAAAGGGGATTTTTGGACCTACAGTTCAATGCCCGTTGGTGAATATTCCCTTGGGAGTCTTTGATTCAGGCGTTAACGAACGGCCGGAGGTTTTATGCGCTGTTGCGAAATCGCTGGTAGATGACGTTTTGCTTCCCCCAGAAATATTTGAAATGTTATCGAGAAGTCGAATCGAAAACGTTTCTCAGTCTCCCAAGAGAAATGACAGACCCCAGAGAAGAACAAAGGAGACAGAGAAATCCTACTTTCCGACCGCCGAACAATCAGAGCATTGTCCAGGGCGCGAAAAGGGCATTCACGTTTCGAACTGCACCGGGATGAATGAGCATGAACCGGAGACGAGAGATTTCGTGCCGGGCGAAAATAGGGGGGAGTCTGTTTCTGACCAGTTTCGGCGGCAACAAGAAGGTTGTGATTTATTAAAGGATGGGTGGGAGAAAGCGTTGGCGGAAAAGGGAGTTATTATGTAGCTGATGGGTGGCTGTTCCACAGGGATAAAATTTTGGGGGAGAACGTCCCACAGCTGGTTGTTCCCCAATGCTGAAGAGAAGAAATTGTCAGGTTAGCTCATTTTTCGGTGTTTGGCGGTCATATGGGGATGAAAAAGACACTACAACGCATTAGATACTCTTTCTTTTGGGAAGGGATGAAGAAGGAAGTAGAGGAATTTTGTTCCTCGTGTAGGGAGTGCCAATTGACGCGACCCGTGAGAACATCGGACAGAGCGGCAATTACGCCGGTAACTAGACCGGAATTGCCATTTCAGGTGGTGAACGTCGATATCATTGGACCTATCGACCCAATCAGTTCAAAGGGTCACAAATATATTTTATGCCTGGTGGATCAGCATACCAGGTGGGCGGAAGCCGTACCCTTAACGAGCCTCACCGCTAGGGGTACGTGTGAAGCTTTGTTGGGTATATTTTCGCGGACTGGGATACCCAGTAAAATTGCCTCAGATAATGGGACAAATTTCAAGTCAGAGTTAACGAGGGCATTTCAGAAGATAATAGGATCTTCTCCCAGATTTTCAACACCGGGATACCCACAGTTTAATGGGTTAGTAGAGCGTTTTAATCAGACGTTGAAAAGGATGATACACCATATAATTCGTGAGGAGGGTAGGGGTTGGCATTTGCAGTTACCTTATGCACTGTGGGCATACAGGGAAATTCCAAATACAACAACGGGGGTCGCCCCGTTTCAGCTTATGTATGGCCGGAGACCCCAAGGGCCATTATCGATTTTGAAAAACGCTTGGACCGGCAAACATGATAATCTGCGGTTAGACCTCACTTCGATCCCTACGTATTTGCAAAATTTAAAGGCGCGATTTGAAAGGGCTGCCGAACAAGCCAATCTTACGGCCGAAGTCCAGCAAGAGAGAGCCGCGCACTATTACAATTTAAGATCATCTAACAAGGTGTTTAAGCTAGGGGATCAGGTAGTTGTGTTAATACCGGATTTGGCGAATAAACTATATGCTAGGTGGCAAGGTCCGGAGACAATTCTAGAACAAAGGAATCCTCATTCGTTCATAGTTCAATTGCCGGATGATACGAAGAAGCACGTACACCAAAATAAAATTAGGCACTATATAACGAAATCGAGTGCGGTGAACGTTATTTTTGAGGGTGAGGAAGAGTTTGGAATAGTAGAAACAGTTCCTACTATTAATGAAGGGGATTGCTTTATGGAACAAATGAACAACCTGGGGTTACCAAAGTTAAGTGAGCTACGAACAAGGGACCTCAGAAATGTAATCATGGAACGTAATCGCTTTTTAATAGACCTGTTCAACCGGCTAGGGTAGGAACTCATAAGATAGAGCTTGTCCCTAACGCAGTACGTAAAAAGCCTCATTGTTACAGTGTACCTATTGCTTACCGAAAGGAGGTGGACAGACAGATATTGGGATTTAATCGAACCCTCGGGAGCCGAAATTGACCAACCCATAGTCTGTGTGGCAAAAAAAGACGCGACGGTTAGAATATGTGTAGATTATCGTGCGCTAAATTCGTTCACGAAAGTACCAGTTTTCCCTATGAAGGATATGCAGGAATTAATCTTCATGGCGGGGGCGGCTCAGTGGTTAACTAGTTTGGATTTATTAAAGGGCTACTGGCAGATCCCCTTGGATGAGAGTAGTAAACCGTTAACCGCATTTAAAACCCACAATGGAGTTTTCCAATGGAAAACCATGCCATTTGGTCTGTCGGGAGCTTCTGGTACATTTCAGCGAGAAATGAATCGTGCTCTTAAAAATCATAGTGATTATGCTCAAGCCTATATGGACGATGTCGTAATTTTCTCCGAGACTTTCGACGATCATTTAAGACATTTATCTGCAGTTTTGGAAAACTTGGAGAAAATGGGATTCTCTATTCGTCTAGACAAATGCACTTTTGCGGCGAGGAAAATTAAATATCTGAGTCATGAAATAGGGGGGGGGGTAAACATGCTCCTGAGGAGGAAAAAATAACGGCCATAAAGAAACTTGTGAGGCCGACGAATAAAAAGGAAGTTAGATCGGTCTTGGGTTTGATGGGCTTCTATCGGTCTTATATTCCGAATTATGCAGAAATATCAGTCCCACTAACTGATTTGACCAAGAAGGGGTCCCCGAACATTGTTCCGTGGGGAACGGCGGAGCAAACCACATTCGCCAAATTAAAGAGTATTCTATGTGAAGCCACGATGTTGGCTACCCCAAATATGGGTATGCCCTTTCAAATACATTGCGAATGTTGCCGTCGGTGCCTGTTTGACCCAAATTGACGCGGAGGGCAAATATCGACCCATCACATTTGCCAGTCAGAAATTGTCGGCGACGCAACGGAATTGGGCTAGTATACAAAAGGAAGCCTGGGCAGTGCTGTTCGGATTAAACAAGTTTGACAAATGGGTATATGGGGCCCAGGTGGAAATTATAACTGACCATAATCCGTTAAAATATCTGAATGCGACTACTCCCAAGAGCCCAAAATTAACCCGATGGGCACTCTCTTTACAGAGGTGGAATCACCATATAACGCATCTACCGGGTAAGCAACATTATGGAGAAGACGTCCTGTCTCGTCTGGAACAGGAGGACAACAATAGCGCGAGGGGAGATGCCTATGTTGGAAATTCCTAGTTTTTTTTTCTCTCTCTCGATGTGTATAAATTTGGTTAAAATTTATTCTGTGGTATATGTATATAAACATATCGAGTTAGTACTAAATGTCTTCTTAAATATGTTTGCTTAGCGAAGTTAAAGAATAGTGGTGTTATCTTGTGTAAGTTGTGAATCCCTACAGATTACAGGGGCAAAGGTCATTTCCTTGTGTACTGGAAATGGAGGGAGCAAATATCGGGAGTAACCGATGGATCTTGGTTTTTAGAGTTGCCAGGGCACCCTGGAGAGTCTGCATTCCAAAGAAACTGTGTCTTGTGTGTGTTGTGACTCGAATCATTCGCCCACAATTATCCATTCCTGTGAGGTGATGGTGAAATCAGCTAAGGAGACAGATTTCACTCTCGGCGGGGGCGTGTCAGGAATGGATTATATATATATATATATATATCCGCTTTCCTCCCCTCCCGTTGAGTGCCCAACCGGAAACCTGTTTGGCGCGGAGGAGAGACGGGGGAAAAGGTCACCCCGGGGGTCGAGGAGGGAGGGAGCGAGAAGGAGGCACACGTGTAAAAGGGCTGTATTTTGCTCCTCAGCGTAAATTTGAATATATATGTTTTTATAATGTGTGATCAGCGTAAATTTGAATATATATGTTTTTATAATGTGTGATGTTTCCCAGTAGATAAATAAACAAATTTTGGGACAATACTTACAAATTTTGGGACAATAAACAAATTTTGGAACCATAAATAAACAAATTTTGGGACTGAAGACCGTGTCTGGACTCGTAAACCGCGTAATACCTTCCCATAACACTAAGAACGGACCCGGGGGCGGTTAAGCCTCGTCAAGGGAGAGGGATCACTCCTCACAAAATTGTTGATTTTTTGTTTTAAAAATTTGGCCTTCGTTTGTTAATTAGAACTCTGTCTTTCTTGGTATGGATCAATATTTGTGAAATTTCTTCAAAATGCCTCAGAGAGAATAGCCTTACTACTTGTCGTGACGCCACAGTAGTGATTCTATTCCCAAAGAATCTTATATTTTAGAATTGAAAAAAGAGTTCACTGTAGAAGATGATATGTGTTTTGCTGTAACCAATGAAAATGTTATCTTTCATAATGACCTTCTAAAAATTACTAACTATTTTTCTAAACTTGTTCGTATAGTTTCCTATGTTTTCAGGTTTGTATATAACTGTAGAAATCCAACAGACAAAAAAGGTGGGTTTGTGGAGTGTCAAGAATAAAACAAATCTGAATCTTTCTTCTAAAATTTGCCCAACGTGAGTATTTAGTAGAAATCACTGCCTTGGGGAAGGGTGGAAAGTGAAAGGTAAAAGTAAATTATCTTCTCTCAATTGTTTTCTTGATAAAAATGGGCTTATACGCGTTGGAGGACGAATAATGAATTCTAGTATTAATGAGCATACTAAACATCCCATTGTCCTCCCACCTAAACATCCCTTAACTTACATGATTGTACAGTATCTTCACTTGAAGACACAATGTGGGGGCTCAAGCCTTGTTGTACCTAAGACGTCAAAGGTATTGGCCGTTAAACGGCAGGAATTTATGCAGATTGGTGATACACAATTGTGTCACATGTACAAAGAACAAACCAGTTCTAGAGCAACAATTGTTGAGCCAATTGCCCAAAGAACGCATAGAACCTTCTCTTCCATTTACGGTTACCGGTATAGATTTTTGCTGACCTTTCCATGTAAAATTCAAAGGTCAAAGGAAAGGTGTGTTAAATAAGATATATGTAGCAATTTATGTATGTTTTTGCACTAAAGTAATTCATTTAGACTTTGTAAGTGATTTAACATCAGCGGGGCTCATTGCCAGTTTGAGAAGATTTTTCTCCAGAAGAGGTAAGACCTCTAAGATTTTCACTGACAATGGACGAAATTTCGTTGGCGCAAATGCCGAACTAAAACAATTTCTAAGAATTGTAAATTCACCGGATGAACCAATGGCTCAATATTTCACCGAGGAGAAAATTGATTGGCATTATAGCCCTCCAAAATCTCCAAATTTTGGGGGATTGTATGAAGCCGGTGTGAAATCCTTTAAATTTCACTTAAAGCGCATAGCAGGAAATTCTCATTTTACTTTGGAAGAATTCATTACGATCTTGGCAGAAATTGAAGGAGTTCTAAACTCCAGGCCATTGACTCCATTGTCAGCTGATTTTGAGAATTTTGAAACCCTAACTCCAGGGCATTTTCTTATTGGGAGATCCATCACTTCAATCGCGGAACCCCAACTTACAAATATCGATGAAAATAGACTCAGTAAGTGGGAAAGGATTTCTAAAGCCTCTCAAAGAATTTGGAGACTTTGGAAAAGAGATTACTTAAATAATCTACAAGAACGCCATAAATGGCAATTCAGTTAGAACAACGTAAGGGTGGGGACCTTAGTGTTGGTGAAGGAAGAAAACTTACTAGGCACTAAGTGGTTAACAGGAAGAGTAGAAGAAATATTCAATGGAAGTGATAGGAAAGTGAGAGTGGTGAACATACGTTTACCACAAGGTAACATACTTAAAAAATGTGTACGAAATATTTGTGTATTACCTGTGTACTAATTATTGTGTTAAGTTTCCTTTTATTTTTTTCATTGTATGCATATTTGATTTATGTTGTAACTGTAACTATTATTGTAAAACTTTCATTTAAACCTATATTGTATTGTTTTTGGAAATAATTTAGAATTATTGGATTATGAATCCAATAGTTCTAAGGAGTGTTAAGAATTTGAAATTTTCTTTTCCCGTTACGCGGCGCGCTTCCTTCGTTTTAGCGCTGCTCGATGTGGAAGAGGCTATTACAAGCAAGCGAAAAGCGGGAGCATTTTCTCCCCTTATGTGTTATTTCTACTGACGATACGTTTGTCTCTCGATACGCTTTGTCACTCGAACGTTTGTTTCTTGATACGTAATATGTATTCAAATGTTTATAATTAGATGTTGTTTATTAAAGTATTTGTGGAAATTACAGTCTTCTATCTATTCGACGGACAATCACGTTACACTATCTATAGAAGAGTAGTTCCATTGCCCAGAAAGAGGTTGGATTTAGACCTGTTGGTCAGCTCAAGGTATTTTATTTCCTTTTTACCACCGCATGGATATTCCAGTGGAGGCATTCCTCTATCCGTCGTCTGGGGACTCGCCCTTTAGCGGTTACAGGCTCCTAATACCATGGGATTCCGACAGTTAGTAACACTTTTTATAATTTGTGGAGTGTACTGATTCGTAGGTTCTCTAACTCTTTCATTTCAAAATTTTGGTAAGAGTAAAACTCTGAAATGAGTTTATGAAAACCATTTTGTAACACCACTATTAAGGATATTTTCGTCTCTTCTATTACAAAGTCATACTTGAGTAGACAAAATCGTTGAATCCTGAACTTAAGGAAAAGACGTGTTTTACCGGTTAGTTCTAAGCATCATTAAAGTTCTGATTTCTAAGACATAGTATTAATGCACAGTATTGAAACTAGCTTATATTTAAAATTAAAAAAAAATAGTGATGACTGAGAATGCATGGTATCTCGTTACATTTTCGAATATTATAACTTTTATTAGCGACTAGCTGAATACCCGTGCTTCGCTACGGAGTACACTCAAATTAAATACAACTGTCAATGTATGCAATTAATGCCAAACAAACAACAAAATATATTTATAATAAATACAACGATCAATGTATGCAATTAATGCCAAACAAACAAAAAAATATATTTATAATAAATGCAACGATCAATACATGCAATTAATGCCCCCACAAAATATATTTATAAAAATATCGTAACGGATATTTTTACAGACTTAATAACGTAGAAGAAAATATTCAAATTAAATACAACGGCTTTTGTATGCGATTAATTTGTATGTTTAATATCCATAAAACATAATAATTTGAATTAAATTCTTATAAAACTTCCAAATCAATTAGTCTAGTGGTTAAATTTCATCTTTTACCATATTTTAGTATTTTGCTTTCGTCAATTTATTTCGTTGTTATGCACGTGACGCAAAATGAATTTAAAATATCACAAAAAGAAAAGAAATCATGTGTTCAGAATTTAATAGATTAAATTCTAAAAAATAAATCTTTGAAAATTCACTAAAAATCAGAAAATGGAGGTAAAGATTCGAAAAAGATTTCATTTTAAAGGAATTTTTATGATCTTTCTAGTGATGTAAATTTTATAGCCCTCAGATTATTATTTTAAATGCAAACTTAAAAAGAAATGGTATAAAAACAGCTTAAAAGTTTAATTTAAAAAAATCTAAGAAGAATTTTTTCCAAAATCTTTCTTAGTGTAAACCTACACTATAAGAAGAATCGCCATGCGAAATTTCAGCCCTTTAGGTCCAGCGGTTTGGTCTGTGCGTTATCTGTCAGTCAGTTATTCAGTCAGTCATGGAACTGTTTTATACATATAGATTAGCGATACACAGAAGAAAAAACTGAACCGTATTGAGAGAAAGCAAGTGTGATTTTTTTTCTTATCACCTGAATGATTCCGCTGTCTCCTTATATAAGTAACAGATATAAAGAAACTGAAAGCAAAACCCTGTTTGATTTTTTCCCCTTTCATTTAAGACACAGCTTTAGCACACACAGAAACGCTTGAGGCACCATTCCCTTACATTAACACAAATATTTGTCTGATTATCTCGCTTCCAAAGATCTCAAGAGATTTAATACATTCGTTTCATTCCAAACATCATTCGTTGCAATGTTAGGATCCTCTCAATTTTAACAGAATTAAAGTTGGAATATTTTACGAGCGATAGCGGTAGATTCTGCAAAGAGACTGAAAATCTTGTAAGCACCTTTTTGGAACTAATGCCCTGATATAGCGTTCTCTCGTAATTAGATCATCGGGGAGTATTAAAGTGACAGTTATCGCTGTAATAATGAACATGATTGGCGTTTGCGATTAGACCTTTTGCTGTATTGATAATCCATAATTTCCACATTTTAACAACATCGCTGCAGGACTTTTGTCCTTTGAGGACGGAGATACATGAAGATATTTTAGGAGAGGACTTTTAAGAGGAGCTGCTGATATTTATATTCTAAATTAGTGGTGTGCAAACTGTGGGTGGCGAGACACAGAGGGGTTGTGAAAAAAAATTGCAGGAGTCGCGGATATTTCTGGATTAAATTTATACCATACTGAATTATTTAATTAAAAAATATTTTTTTACCTTCTATAATTACATAGTTAAATTTATATTTTTGTACGTTAAAAATATATGATATCGTAAAATATGAGGGCAAACAGTCTTACAAGGCTGCATTGTTTCCATTCGCTTTTACCTATATTTGCGAGACTGGGTTTTCAAAATTAGTAGTCATAAAAACAAAACAACGATAATATGAGTAAAATGCTCCTCAACGATAATGTGAGTGAAATGTATAAGATAAATAGACTCCTCAAAAATATTTTCAAGTATCTCCATCCTCAAAGGACAAAAGTCCTGTAGCAATGTTATTAAAATGTGGAAATTATGGAATATCAATACAGTAAAAGGTCCAACGCATTTTCAAATATATTTCACAAAATTTTGAACAAAAACTATCTGAGTTCCAGGTTTTCCCTTTTTATTTTTTTTCTATTTTAATTTTAGATAAATAAATTAAATTTATAATTTTCAGCGTATTAATATGTATCTTATAAAATCATGCTCTTTTATAATTTCAATTTTTGTTAATATTTACCTGAATGAAATACAAATATATATCAATGTTTAATTATGAAATTATAGTTACATGAGATTTGGCAAAAGACAAGTGTAGATAGTAAGCATGACATTTTCTTTTTATTGTTAATAGGCAAAGTAAATATGTACACAAAATTTACAGTTCATTTGTTCTTGAAATAGTTTCTCAAAATTTACTTATTTTGTTTTTCTTTGCTGTTGTTAACATTTTCTCAAATAAAAAAATAATTGCTTCTGCTAATAAATTTTCATTCGTGTGACGTGATTTTTTTTATTTAAACAATATATTAAAGTTCGCAGACGAAAAAAATTCAGGTAGTCTCTTCTAACGAAACTACCGCGGGTTATTAACGTAGGATTACTTATCGTTGCTTACCTATTTTGAATGTATATATCTATGTATGTGATATGAATTTATGTATCTATATATATGTACGTATATATTATATACAGTGGAATCTCGATAGATCGTTCTCCGAGTCATCGTTTTCCCGTGTTGTTTATTTCACCCAGTCTGGAGGATCATACTAGGTGTGTTCAAAAAGTATAGGACCTTATTTTTTTCCCACGTAAACCAATGAAGCGCGGAAGACTTTCTTCAGTGTAGATGTAGAGGGGACACTCATGGGCAGTCGTGAATTTTTTCCCGCCCTCAGAAAGCGTCAGTCGGCCTACGAGTGAAGACGTGTTGTGAGCGGTCGTCGGATTTCAGTTTTTGTAAAATGACAGAAAAAACTTGAGCAGCGATATTGCATCAAAATTTGCCAAAAGCGTTGATTCAGGCTTTCCTCGACAAGCACAACATTCCTGTGTGTCGTCAGGCTCTATACTCATTCGGCATGGCTCCACGGGACTTTCGGCTATTTCCCACGCTGAAAATGCCGCTAAAAGGGACTCGACTTGAGTCAAGAGGATCGTGCATCATGCGGAATGCGACGGCACGGTTGCTCACCATTCCAAAAACTGCGTTCCAGAAGTGTTTCCAACAATGGCGGGAACGCTGGGAGAAGTGTGTGTCTTACCAAGGAGACTGCTCTGAAGGGGATAAGTGTTTCGGATTTCCAAATCAATAAATGTATTTTTGCCAACCAAAGTTTCGATACTTTTTGAACAAACCTCGTATTGCTTTGTCATGTTCCCGCATCTGTCGTTTTCCTGCATTTAGCGTTCAGTTCAGTCGGTCCCTTAAAAGAAGATAGATCGAGATTTCACTGTATATATGTATATCAAAATTTTGACTCATTTTGGTACTTTTCTGTTTAATTGTTTACTGCTTGCTTAAGCGATACAAACTGGGTTTTGCGCGCTGAGAAAATTATAACTCGTGACGCAGGACATCTGAAATTTTGCTTTCAGATGGAGGAAAGTAATCCTATGTTAAAAAGTTTGCGCACCACTGTTCTAAAGGATAGTAATAATTCTAGGATTTTCATTTTCTAGGTCTTTGATTTTGGTACATTTGATCAAAGCATTGTAAATACTACAAAGCGAAATGTATGCTCATGTGTTCCGATGAAAGGAAGAACAAGCCGCCATCAATTATCTGAAAGTTTACTGCAAAATATTTTTATTCTTAGGAAAAAGGTAATCTGGCTTTATGTGGATCCAAACCGAGGAAAATTGAGGAAAGTGTTCCGGCATTTTGAAGGATGTGTGATCAACCAAAAATATCGTACCAAAAATGATTTCATTCTGCAAAGGTGATTCTAAAACGAATAGGGAATAATTTGTCTTGATGGCTAATCTTGAAGAAAGAAAAGCAGGGATGTTTTGAAACATTTATTAAATTATTTTAAAATATGGCTTTATTTTGCTGCACTATTGAAATCAGCTGGATTTCTTCATTACCTGTCAACAGAGGTGACCCAAAAGATGATGGATTGTCTAGACGTTGTTTCACTTGATATAAGCGGTATTTATATGTAACAAGAAACACAACCATCATTACTGCTGTGTTGAATTCCTTTCTAAATAAAAAATCTTTTTTTAAGTATTAAACAGACAAGAACGTATTTTTATGAATTTTGCCAATTTCTGTCTAGCTATTTCAGGGTTTATTCTTAATATTTCGAGAACTATGTAAACAAAGAACGGAATTTTACATCGTTTTGAGCATTGATATTTATGTGCGTCAATGACTCGTTTTTCACAGACTGAAAGAAATGAATTCAAGGTTGTTTTCATAACTGTCTAGCTGCAATTTCCTATTTTGAGTTTCTATTATTGTAGTTACGCTAGAAATGGATCTAAAGTTCTTTTCTTATCAGTTCAATTCTTATCGGTTAAATTTTCGTCAATCTAGTTTTTGACTCAACAGAAGCAGTTTTTTTCTTTGATATTTTGATGTAAAGTGTATTCTGTATATCCGCTTTCAATTACAGTAAAACCTTATTTATCCGGACTAACTGGGACCTTAGATAATCCGAATCATCCGGGTAATATAGGTGATACGCAAAACAAAATCCTTAACTAAGCAAACTCACCGTTTATTAGGATAAAAAACTATGTTTTGTAACAAAATTACATAGTATTGTTTACAAGACATTAAAAAATATAAAAATAAATTTTCACATCATTTCTTAGCAAAGAATAGGTAAGTCTAGTAAAGCTTTCTTAAACACAACGAAAAGCATTTTATTATCATGATTTGTTGTACAATCTATGGAGGAACTGTACATTGAATCAAACTAAAAAGCAAATATTTGGCGTAGTTGTAGTTACGTTCTTGCTCTCATAGTTACAAATTATTATCTAATGAGAATATTAAATAAAAATAATGTCTACAAATTTGATCCAGAATATCCGGAGATCCGGATCAACGAGTGGCGGATAAGCGAGGTTTTAACTGCAATTGAAATGTAAATGTGCAGAGATGGTCCCCTAGGTGAGGCGACGAAGTATTGAAAGAGACGCTAAAATGAGACACATTAAAAATACGAAATTTTTTACGAATAATGAAAAAATATTCATAGTTTAATCTGACGACAGATGATATAATCGTAAAAATACACAAATGTTAGAGAACTCTTAGACTATTTTTTATAGACTGCTGAATCTCCGTACATGAGAAATAAATTGTCAATGCCTATATCCAAACGTTGTTGGGACTCTAAGAATGCAACTAACACGACCTGTGACTGTAGGAGTTGTTGAGCACCGTTTTTCTAAACTGGAAATTTTAGCGAATTATCTACGAACAACCATAACCCAAGAGCGGTTGAATGAACTAACTATCATTTCTATAAAAAAATACGGTACCGAAAACAATTGATTATAGGTATGAAATCTAGCAGTTTGCTGCCATATAGACTCGAAGAACGTTGGAGTCATTATATTTATTACATAACAAATTGCATTGAAATTTATTAACTTTTTCTGCTTTTTGTAATCTCTGTAATTTTTAAAATACTTTTTAAATATTTTTTTTTAATATTTTATGTTTTTTAAAAATAAATAACTTTTTAACATAAATACATATTTTCCCTAAGATTTCCGTTGTTCTATTATATAGATTATTTCAAGAGAGATATATTCAACGTTTAGGGACTCTCTGGAAATTTGAAAAAGCGCCGTTTTTAAAACTTGCATCAGGTAATACAATACATCGGCCCGGTTCTGTAAATGTGTTTACAGTTTTCAACCACAAACCCAATCGTACTAGAACTCGAGGAGGACCTATTTTTAGATGGGTGGATGGTATTGAGGATGATTTTAAGATCATTTAAGACATACGTACTAGAACTCGAGGAAGACCTATTTTGAGATGGGTGGAAGGTATTGAGGATTATTTTAGTATCATTTAAGAAATACGTACTAGAACTCGAGGAATACCTACTTTGAGATGGGTGGATGGTATTGAGGATGATATTAAAATAATTAAAATAAAGAATTTGAGAAGCCTGGCCAAGAGGAGGAGGGAATGGAGGAATGCTTTGCGGAAAGTCATTAACCACCCGAGTTGTCATACCAGTTATGATTATGATGATGAAATGTAAATGAATGCTAAGCTTTAAAAGTGAGATAAATAAAAATACAATAATAGAAACTCAACGTGGGGAACTTTAACAGATTATTATAAAATCGTGATATGGGAAATCAAAACGTAGAGTTGTAGTATTTATAATCAATAACGTCATCGAATATGTAAATTAAGCTTAGTTCAGTTAATGCTTGACTTTGTTTACTATTTCTTTGTATTTCGTAAATTATGCATGGGCCCGAGAACTAAGGGAGAATCACGTAATCCTCTAACTATTTTCCAATAAATCTTTTTTGAAACATCAACTGAATTTACCATGCATCACTGCGAGTAGAATTTTTCCAAGAGAAATGTTTACTAGATGCACGAATGTTTTATATTACCCAGCAAAACAACAATAAGAACAACAAAACTAAATAAATAATTTTAAAAAAATCTTCATTTTAAAATTAGAGTGAAAAATGTGATCTCAAATTAATTCGATTAAAACGCAAAAGTAGATGCATCAGTGAAATAGAAAGCAGATAAAACCATTCACTATTCTCTACCTTAAAATTGCCTATTAGAGCCAATTCGTATTCAGTGTCGGAATTTCTACGAATTTACTGAAACAGTTAAATTATAAATTAATATTGTTTGTATCATTGATTCTATTGCTGACTCTACCAGGGTTATGCATATAATTGCATAAATATTTATAATACCTTTTCAATACTTAGAAAGTATGGTAAGAAATAACTATTGTTAGAAATTGGTTTTTATTTTGCATTGCTTTGTATGATAAGAAGGTGATGTTATTTTCACTTTTATTTCCTATGGATTAAAGGCATGTTTTTAAAATTTTTACACAATTTTGACATAATTTTCTAGTTTAAAAGTTTTTTTTCACGAGGAAATAAGCTGAGTTTTTGAAGTTTACACTCTAAGAGGTGATTAATTATACTTATGGTACTGTGTGTTAGAAAAGAGCTTTAAACATTTTAGTATATACCCCTCAGATGTGAGATCCTTTCGCATTTAGGGCTAAAAATACCTAATAAAAATCTCATTTACACTTCCAGTTCTTTATTTCACTCTCAAAGTGATGTCGCTCTCTGAAATCAAATCCGGATTCCCTGTTTACCAGGCAGATGTTCTGATTTTATACGACGGAGAAATAGCATGACCTCTTTTATGGACACAACAAACTTCTGTAATAAAAGCTTTTTTTTCTCTTTAGCAAACATGCCACATCATTACAAGTGAAAATTTTATAAATGAGCTATGGAGAAAGCTCTTAGAATCTGTAATTCAGTTGGAGAATTAACAAAAGGCTGAAAACTATTTAATTACAAGGTGTTCCTTTTTTACAAATTCTCATTCCGAGAAGGAAAAATTGCTTTCACATACAAAGGTAATTAAAAACCTTTGATATAACACTATAACATTAAGATCAAAGGGGAAAAAACGTCAAATATGTTTGTGACTCAACGAAAACATTGACGAACTAATTAGAAAAGGCCAATTAATAAGATTTACAAACAAATTGTTATTCTAAGAGAAATAAAAATCGAGAGTTAAACATCAAATTGGATGGTATCTATTTTTCTAATCTTGTGCCAAAAAGACTTCACTCGCCTACCTGATTAAATTTTTTCCTACTCATCCAGCGTGTCATATTTACTTGGAACAGTCTGAATGTTTGTTACAACTGACATTTAGGTCTATTTTATTGCATACGAAACGTGAATAGCGAATTTATGAATTATAAATTTCATTAGCTTACTTAAGAAAATCGTGATACTGCAACAAGTCTTTCTGCATATCTCATAATTAAAGATTGTATTACGTTACAGCATCGCTATGCTTTTATTATTCATGTTTCAAACAAGGGCATCCTGTAATTTCCAGTCAGCTATTTCGAAAACTTGTAATTAATTTCAATTTTTTGTAACATCCGTACGTCACTGCTGATAGTTACAATCGCTAACGCTGTGAAATGTATTTATGATTTTTTCGACTCTTACTTAAAATTTCTCCTCACCCCAATTCGATGAGCCTCATAATGAAAAGATATTCAGATCCAATGTCTATAAGAATGAATGAATATCCTTTTCATCTATGTTCAGTTTTATCGGTAATCCCTGCACTAAAATATTCTTCACCCTTTTATCCTGATTCTCTGGGTCAGTTATCTTTAGGGGCACTACTAGAGCCCTCATACACTGCCCTTCATTAGTTGTGGAGGTCCATGAGTCTTTTCAATAGGCCCAAGGTAGCCTAGTGGTAGCGCGTTCAAATCTGACAAACGCCTCTAAATACCTTCCTGTCTAGGCCATATATGGGCTCGTTAAATCAGTTAAGTCCTTCTATGAGGGTCAGAGAGGGTGGGAGAAGGTAGGGCCTTCCAGATGTCCCACCTGGGGGGGGGGGGCTTGCTTGGCCAAAATTGAGGTGGCACCAGGGGGTGGCGTTGGTTCCTCTATACGGTGCCCCATTTGGAAGAAGCCAACATTTCTCGCGCGTTATGTGCGAATGTCTTCGTTGATAGGTGTCCCGCATTGACAAACAAGTCTAATCAATGATCTCGCTTTTAGTTCTTGTCGCTACTATGTCTTTTACTGAATACACTCTTTTACGACCATCGTAACTCGGGAAAAGCCTTTATTGTTTGTAAAACACCAGTACATAAGCAATTAGAAGTTTAAATGCATGAAAAAGAATGGTTTAATGTTGGTTTAAAACGTAAGATACGAGAGTACTGGGAAAACGTCATTATTGACGTAAGTAAGCAAAGGCTTTGTTGTATCTGCCCTGTACGTCTATTATGATTCACTGCAGCATAATAATCTGTAAAGCCGAATATATATAGTGTCTCCCTATCCCACCATATTAGCTAGAGTTCTTTTGTCTTGATTAAAATGGCTCATTCTTACTCTCATGCGATATTGTTTCGAGAGCAAACAGATAAAACATTTTTTTAGAAAATTAAATCTAGCAAAAGTTTTACTTAAAATTTTTCCAATTCAATTAAATTTCGTCTCAGAGACAAAGCATCCATTGTTTCAACTTAGGGTCAACTTTTATTAAATTAAGGTTTGCTTAAAATTTCTCTAGATGTATACACACACAAATAAGTACAGCGGCGTATTAAAATGATTTATTTAACCTTATGCATTGTTTAATAAGATTAACTTTATTTTATTATATAAAACTTAAAAGAAAATAATTACTTCTTTCTGAAATATTTCCTTTCCTTTTGAAGTCTTCAGAGTTGATAATTGAATTTTTAAAATAAAATACTTAAAAAGGTATTTTATCTCTCATATATTCAAACTAGAAACATAATAACCAGTTATCATAAAATAAAATGAGATACATGTTTATAAGATACACTGGGATAATGTAGCCTAATTTGATTATGCTACAATTTTCTACAAAGCTAAATTGAATGTCAGTGCGTTTCTAAAAAATTTAATTTTCTGGATAAAGATCTCAGCTAAGTGGTTTTTAGATCAACGCAAAAACGTAGTGAATACAAATTTTAAAGTACAGTTAGAAATTTAGTACACTCTGAAAGATTAGTTCCTTTTTTTAAGTTAGGCAATTTATGTTGAGTGTTCAAATATTGTTTCCCTTTATACTCTTTTTCCATCTCAGAATTTTTACATGACATTGTTGAGAATATACTGTGTAAAGGGAAATTATTGTGATGAGAATGGTTTGATTATGTCAACTGCCTATGAGACATACAGGGTGTCTCAAAAAGCCTTGACACAATTTAAAAATTTATAAAAAAAGGTATACAAGATAGGAATTGCAAATTCACAGATGTGTTATCGCATATAATTAGAGTTTTTTCTGTGTCAAAAAAAAGTTCAATAGAGGGCGCTAGTTGTTCCGTGAAAGCGAAAGTTGTAAAATGGCTGAAGTTGTAAATGGCTATTTTGCTGTCCCACAAATTTCGTATTTACATCTCAAAATCATTTGGCAACAAGACGGTGCATCGCCTCATTGGGGTATGGTTGTACGAGAGTTTTTAAATGAGGAATTTTCCAAACAGGTGGATTGGACTCCAGACATTACACCTCTTCACTTTTTATCTTTGGGGATTTGTCAAAGACAAAGTTTATTCGACAAAAGTGGACAGTCTTAAAGAACTACTCAAGAAAACACATAATTGCTGCAATTTTATGTGTTACGGAATCCATTTTGGAACTCACATGAGCCGAAATTATTACCGACTGGATATCCTCCGTGCCACAAAAGGAGCACATTGAAATTTATTGACTATACTAAAAAAAACTGTAATATATATGGTAAGACTATGGGAATTTCTAGGAATATCTCATGGTAGGAGTACCATAGGTACTTTTTTTAATATAAATATTAAAAATGTGTCAAGGTTTTTTTGAGACATCCTGTATATCATAAAGACTAGAGTATTTTCAACATGTACTTACATTATTGAAAGTTCATAAACTACTGATCATTGATTCTTAGAAATAGATTTCCTTATATTTAAGGGGACTCACGACTCTTAAGTCGAGGAAATGAGGCATATTTTCATACTTTTTGACTCATTGTAACTATTTCAATTTACTCCCAATTTTTCCAAATTTTATGTATATGATAAACTAGCTGTAAACCCGCACTTCGCTACGGAGTACATTCAAATTAAATACAACAGTCAATGTATGCAATTAATGCTAAAAAAAAAAAATATATATATATATATATATATATTTATAATAAATACGACGATCGATATATACAATTGATGTAGAAAAAAAATATATATTTATAAAAAAATCGTAATGGATATTTTTATAGGCAAAATAATGTCCAATCGTCTGCCGCATTAGCAAGAAAAAAATATTTTTTTTGTCTATTTAGTTGTTATGCACTTGGCGATAAATTTATTTAAAGTACCAGAAAAAGAAATCACGTGATCAGTCTTTAATAAATTAAATTCTAAAAATTTATCTTTAAAAATTCAACAAGAATCAGAAAATAGAGGTAAAGATTCGAAAAAGATTTCATTTTAAAGGAAATTTTATGATCTTTCTTGTGATATAAATTTTATAACCCTTAAATTATTATTTTAAATGTAAACTTAAAAAAAAATTACTAAAACAGCTTAAAAATTTAATTTAAAAAAATCCAAGAAGAATTTTTCAAAAATCTCTCTTAGTTCACCCCTACACTATAAGAAGAATTGCCATGCAAAATTTCAGTCCTTTACGTCCAGCGGTTTGGTCTGTGCGTTGTATGTCAGTCAGTCAGTCAGTTACGGAACTGTTTTATACATATAGATTGATATATTTATTTTAATAAAAAAATGTTCAACTCTCAAAATAATTTTAAATAATTTTTTATTAAATTCTTTAGATATACCTTGTTTTTTAAGCATTTTTATTGTATACTGTCTTGCGCGCAGAACTATGAAATTAATTTTACACTTAAATGTATAATTCCTGTTTTATATTTAAAGTAAATAATTCAAAAAACGATTGAAAGCAAAACATTCAACATTAATATATTTTTAAAATTTTTTTAAAACTGCTCAAAATATACTTAAAATTTCCTTAAATTTTTGTATTAATTTACCTCTGAAAAAATAACAAAATGTGCAGTGATTGCAATAATTCTACTTCAGACGCAATTAAATAATATGATTATGCAGTGATAAAAATTTCATGGAATTATGTTTCATAGTTTTTGAGATATCAGTTGCGAAAAAATGCATTTTGAGAAAAATGAGTTTAAAATTTTTCTTGCCATAAACTTGATCAGTAATCAAATATTTAGAATATCAATATCTCCGGAACTAAGTGGAATGTTTTCATGCGGTTTGCTTTATTTTGTTCAGAAATGATCAGGCTTTAATATATATATTTTTTTCGAAAATCGAATGTTTTAAAGATTTAAGGGTAGTGAGTTCCCTTAAATCATAGTATAACTACAGGATTATAAAAGTCTGTGACGAATCTAATATTGTAAGCCTTTTCTACCAGCTATTACAGGAAGTTGAGCTCGGTTAACGTTTACTAAGAAATAGAGACATTTGTCATCATCATTATAACATTTATACATGAAACGTCTTTTATCTAGTGACAGAAAAATTTCCCAGAAGGAATATCAAGGCACTGTCATCCCATTAAAGTGCCACTGAAACTACGTTGAAAGCCTAGAGGTGTTGAGAGGCTGGACAATCACGTAAAAAAGAAATGAACTAGGCATGATACTGATAATTTCAAAACACAAACATGGCTTAAGAAATTAAAATTTGTTAGTGGGAAAATGTTATCAAATATCTGTGTAAAGGTTTAAAATGACGAAAAGCGATCAGCAAATTTTCTGTTTTAAAAGAATCCTCCGTGGGAAAACTTAGAAATTCACTTTTAAGTAAAAAGAACTTGGTTCTATTTATATCTGGGAAAAAATCAAACCAATCACATTGCGTCATATGATGCTTCACTAATGATGGCTGCATGAAACTGCAATTTAAAGATAAAAAAAAAAAAATCTTTTTTGCCTTTAACAATTCTATTTTTCAGGATTGAAAAAAGTTGATATTTAGATTAAAAAAAAACATTTTTTTCTCTAGCTCAGACATATTTTTTTTCTGTAAGTGAATTTTTTATCCTTTTTCATGAAATGAGTTTGACACAAATTATTAAAATGAAATGCTTGCATACCTCGAAATCAGTGTTTTCTCTTGTTCACCATTTTCTTTGAATTAATGGTGTTTTAATCATCAAGATATAAGTTTTTATATGATGAAAACATTTTTTATGGCATTTCAAAGAAATGAAGACATAAAACTAAAAAAAAAATTAATACTTTCAATCTTCATTTTATTCAGATTAGAGCAATTGCTTTCTCAGCAATTTTATCTAATTACATGGAAAGATATTCAAAAGATTTCGTTAATGAAAATATATCTTTCACATAAGATTTCCATTCTAAAGGTATTTATGCCCTAAAATAATTAATAATAAGAAAATATATTGATATAGTTCCAAACACATCTTAAACTCTGCACATTTATATATTATTAAAAGAATAGTTACCAGAAAACAAATTTTAGTTAGTAACATAAAAAAAATAGTTTTTGACGTAAGATTACGTTCCTCTATAACGGTTGTCCGGAAAGCAAAATTTCAGACGCTAAAACCATCTGTCCGTACCTCGTGAGTTATGATTCTGGCAGCGCGCCAAACCCAGTCTGTATCACTTGGATAAGCAGCAAAAAGTTAAACAGAAAAGTACCAAAAATGCGTTAAAATTTTAGCATACATATATATATATATATATATATATACATACATATACAGTGGAATCTCGATCGATCGTTTTCCGAATCATCGTTTTCCCGTATGTGTCGCTCATTTCACCCAGCCCCGACGATCATATTGCTTTGTTATGTTCCCGCATTTATCGTTCAGTTCAGTCGGTCCCTTGAAAAACGATAGATTGAGATTCCACTGTATATTGATACATATATACAAAATACATACATACATATATACATACAAAAGAGGTAAGCAACGATAAGTAATCCTACGTTAATAACTCGCGGTAGTTTCGTTAGAAGAGACCTGGAATTTTTTTAGTATTTCATTTCTTTAATTGATACTAATATATGTGAATTTTAATTATTAACTGAAGCAGTTCCTCTTCATACATATATAATACCTTAAACGCAAACGCTATCAAGATGTCATCTAATTTTTCTTCTAATTTTTGACATTTAGGCATTGAAAGAAATACATTATGTTTTACGACAATTTCAATTAACTTGTTGAGTGCCAGTTATGACAGAATAATTATCATATTTCAAACTAAAAGATGGAAAAGCAATTTTTTTAGTGCTCGTAACTGAATTTCACGTGACGTAAACGTACTACAATTTACAACTTGGACATTGTAATATATTAAAGTGGATAATGTGAAGATTCTTGGACGTTTCCGATGAAGTTAATTTAAACTACCTTAGTAGGGCAGTAATTGAAACTGTATATGAAAGTCGATAGTTAATAATAAAAAATATTATTATTTTATTTTAATAAGATGCAAATCATTGTCTTGAAAAAGTCGTTTTCCATACTAGGCTTCATAACTGAAAGCAAAATTGCTGTTTGGATTGTTAAAACATGTGGCTCATTAAATGAATCTGATATGAACAGGAGATTAGAGTTTCTTAAAATAAAAATTTTGAGAAACTCTATGTTCATGTTTGAGATCATTCATTTGATTTGTTGGTATGTATGTATTTCAAGCAGCCGTCATCATAGTATAGTGGTTAGAGTTCTCAGCAGCCTCGCAGTTGTCTTAGATTCATAGTCCGAACAAGGCTTGGTCGTTTCCGTGTCGTTCCTTTTATTGGGAGCAATACTCGCTCACCTATATTGTGCTCCCATAATAAAGTAGCCAGCTAAACTTTGTGGATCTTCACGGGACAATGCAAAGAAGTACCTACCGTCAGAGACAAGCGCATGCTGCATTGAAAAAAAATGTATTTCGAGCAAAATGTTGATGACCATTATTCAAATCTGTAACTATATTTATTCTCTTTGTTTTCATATATGAATATCAATTCTAATTTCTAATTCCAATTTTACTGAATTCCTTTACACTTGTCATTGTATTTTGAAAATTGATCTAAGAACTTCACATGCCGTTGACAATTATTATCGTTTGGCCACATAAGTATTTTATATAATACTAGGGGGGACCTCCCCCCCCCCCCCTTCTTCGTTGACCGAATGGGGGTCCTCTTTCTATATCTTCATGTTTTGTGCATATTAAAAAAAAATGATGAAAGATTAGCTAGAGGATCAATTGTTACATAGACACAGAACGGAAAACGCATATATACAGGGTGCCCCAGGGTGGTCCAGTTAAACGTTTCAGAACTTCTACGAGGGGTAGGGTACAGCCTGACGACTCGAAATCATATAGCAATGTGGGGTCGGAAATGCTTTCCTGAAGCGGTGATGTACACAGAAAACCATAAAGAAAGAGACCGTAAGTGAATAATCGTTTTAATAACAAATGTACAAAATCAAAAGGTACACGGCTTAAAGTAAGTGTTCGAAGTTTTTTCCACCGACTGCAATGCAGACCTCACATCTCCGGCGCATGGAATTCCGAACATTCTGGAATAATTCAGGCTCATCTCGAATTTCTCCGACCGCTACTGCGATTCTTTCAACCAGTTCCTCACCATTGTCAACGGGAGTGTCATAAAACAGTGTTTTCATATGCCCCCATAAATAAAAATTCGTATAATTAGCCATCCTACTAACTCTGAGTGCTTGTGCGAAATCACGGTTCCCTGCACTAACGGTCGGAACTTTCCCGCAACGCCATCTACCGCTTCAGGAAAGCATTCCCGACCCCACATTGCTATATGATTTCGAGTCGTCAGGATGCACCCTACCTCTTGTAGAAGTTCTGAAAAGTTTAACTGGGAACCCTTTATATACAGTCATATCTAGGTACTCGTCCATGTCGGTACTCGACGTATTGTGATGTCAAAAAAAATGCTTCGGAATTCGATCTTTACTCGGTACTTGTCACGCTTGCTATGAGACCTGATTGAGGCAATCCAGTCTCTGGACGAAACAAAGATCTACGCGTTAGTCTCGCGCTCACAGTAGAACCCCACAAAATTTCGCCATGTAGTTTTCATGAGTTCAAAGAAGATTAGTGATACCATTCAACAGAAATTCGTGAGAACTCCGATGAAACAGTAGCTAAGTATGAGCGTGGTAGCTGCGTGTGTGATCCCGTTGCAGAACAAGGATGGGGGTAACTCAAAGGGATATTGAGGACTTTCAGGCTGTATTTGAGGACAACGTGTCTGTAGGAAAGTCCGTGTGCCTAGAAGTCAGGGATGAAGGCAACGAAGAGTTAGTGGAAGAACACAGACAAGAGCTGCGCACCGGGGAGCTGCAGGAATTTCAAATGGAACAACAACAAATAGTTTTGGGAAAATTTCTTCAAGTGAAGAAGAGGGAAGGGTTGAAGGTCCCACTTCCCTGCTAGAAGAAATGTTTTCTAAATGGGTTGAATTACAGAATTTTGTTGAAAAGTATCCCCCTGACAAAGCATTAGTAAACCAAAATGTGGACTTTAAACACATTTTGGAACGAAGGCACTACAAAGTTTCTCTTGATAGGTTTCTAGCGAATCTCCCAAAATCTAAGTATACCGCAGGGTTCATTGGTAGACAGAAAAAGAACGCCTATTCGAGTGTCTATTATTGTAATGGAATGGAAGGCAAAAACCTCTCCCATTAGGTCCTAAACTCCTCTCAGTACAGGTTAACCCTTTATAAGGTAGCGGGAAATAATTTCCCACTTCACAAAATCAGTTCTAAAAAGGCAATGGGAAGTATTTTCCCACAAAATAGGCTGCTAATAGCTAACATTTAACCTTTGAGTGCAAAAAAAGTCAACAGATGGCACTTCAAGTCCATTGGATATTTTCAAAACAAGTTTGAAGCAGTGAACTACCACGCTTTGTCTTAGGATTGACTTCAGAATATATCTCCTTCAATCATATGGATGATATAATCACACAAAAGTAAGTTTCATTTTATTTTATAATGCATTTATGTACTACAAATTTGTACTCTTATTTTTTTTGTTAACGTTTTTAATTATTGCGAAATATTACTTTGATGTTTAGTCACTTGGTGGGAAATATATTCCCATTGCCCCTTGGGCTAACAGGTGGTGGGAATTATATTCCCACTGCCCTTTAGGTAAATAGTTGGTGGGAATATATTTCCCACGGCCTTATTACGATGTACTTTTGGTTTTGTTTATGATTTGAATAATGATAAAAAATGCTTGTTTTTATTATATTTCTTCTGGCATTTTTATTTTCGATAATGGATAAAGTTTTTAAACTTCAGAGGAAGCGTTGGAATATATGTATTCACTTCCTGACTATACAACAGACTCGAACGACTCGAATGAAGATGATGATGATGATGAAATAGAAGACACAGTGAATGAAATTTTTTCAGCAACAACATGTCAAAATCCTCATGGACATGACACCGATATAGATTTAGATGATGTATCTGTGACTGAGCCGAACCCACTAACGCGTCAACAAGCTGATGGAAAACGCAAGCAAGCAAAAAGTTATGAGAGGAAGAAAATACCAAAAACAACAAGAATAACCAGACAGACTGCACACATAAGTTTATTACCGGATCTAACAGATATATGTGATTCCGATGACGATATAATTGATCCTGATTTTGTTTTACCTGCTGTTGAATCGGATGAGGAAACTATCGTCGAATCAGGTGATGAAGCAATTCTACAATATGATAATGCGATTGTTAGTGAGCCGGATGATTCAACTTCTGAAAATGGGAGGCAAAGTAAATTTCAAAATATTACTCTTGCAAGTTTCTCACAGAAAGCAAAAGTAAATAATGCTTTCGATGGTGAAGATAGTCCAGTATTGTGTTTTCAACGATTTTTTGATGAAAATTTGATTCATCACATTGTGAAACAAACAAATTTATACGCCATGCAATTAGGAGTAAAAAACTGGAATTCTACTAATGCTGATGAGATAAAAGCATACTTTTCGATTCTCATATTTATGGGAATCCATCAACTACCTCACCTTGACCATTACTGGTGCAGTGATCCTGCTTTGCATGTACAGTCTATTGCAGAAATTATGACTTACAAACGGTTCAAAAATATTCGCCAGTGTTTACATTGTAATGATAATTCTCAAGCCAAAAATAGGGACGATCCAAATTTTGATAAACTTTACAAAATAAGGCCTGTAATCGAAATGCTCAACAAAAAATTTATCAGTGAGTACTCTCCTTCACATTGGCAATCTATTGATGAATGTATGGTTTTGTTCAAAGGCCGTTCATCGCTCAAACAATACATGCCGAAAAAACCGGTGAAAAGAGGTTACAAAATATGGGCACGCGCTGATGCCACTACTGGTTACCTGTGTCAGTTTGAAATTTATACTGGCAAAGATAATGCAACGCAAGGTAATTTGGGTGAAAATGTAGTAAAAAAAATGTGCGGTGAAATACAAAATTCAGGGTCATTGATTGTATTTGATAATTATTTTACAACAGTGCAGCTTTTTGAAGATTTACAAAACTTAGGATTGTATGGATGTGGAACAGTTAGAAGTGACAGGAAAGGTTTGCCAGATTTTATGAGAAAGAAAAATAAATTAGAAAAAGGAGAACATTTATGGAAAACAAAAAAGAAAACATCAGCTATTCAGTGGAAGGATAACAGGCATGTTACACTGTTGACAAGTGCTCATGACCCTCAAAGAGTCATGAAAGTGAAAAGAAAGCAGAAAGATGGAAGTCGAATTGAAGTTTCCTGTCCAGTAGCAATATATGAATACACATGCTACATGCGAGGAGTTGATCGGTTCGATCAAATTAGAGAATCTTATTCTGTAAGCAGACGTTCAAGAAGAAATTGGATGCGACTGTTTTATTTTTGTCTGGATGCTGCATTAACAAATGCGTTTACTATATTTAAACTTTCGAAACCAAGTGATAATAGAAAGCATTTAGATTTTTTGTTATCTGTTGCGAGAGATCTTTCACAAGCGTATGTTACAAGCAAATCTCGTAAAGGAAGAACCTCAATAAATTACCTTAGAAAGGAGAAAGCACCAGACGGAAAACAAATGGGTGTTCCGGAGGAAATAAGATTCACCAATGTAGGTATTCATCTTCCTATAGAATTGCCAACATACAGAAGATGTAGAATGTGTTAAACAAAACAGCATGAAAAGCGTACTAAAGTTGAATGTAAAACTTGTATAGTGCCATTGTGTGCGACACCATGCTTTACAATGTTTCATACAAAATGAAAAAAATGTAGCTACAGGATTTATTTTTTTTAAAGCTAAGTCAACAAACGAACAAATTAATGTTATTTTTTTCAATAAATAAGCAATTTTTTGTAATTGTGTCAATATAGTAATGTGGTTTTTATAGGGTGGTGGGAAGATATTTCCCAGAGCATCATGGGCAGAGGGAAATTATTTCCCACCCTGTAAAATAAAAAAGGCAACACTGACACAAAAATGACCTTGTGAATTTTAATATATGTTATCTGTAGGCAACATTTTTTATATAAATTACTTTTTGTGCATGCAAAGTTTTTTTCGCCTTATAAAGGGTAAGGGAAGTTAAATTTTATTTTATTTTATCAATTACTGTTTTTTATTTATATCTCTGTAATTTTGAGATTTTTTTTTATCAAAAAACAATCCCGATCAATATATAAATTGCTAAGTAAAATGACAAAATTTTGGGGTTCAGGAACGGATTATTTCAGTTTAGATTACCCCTTATTTGATAAGTCCGTTCGGTCCTCGTCGTGCTTTCTGTAACCAATTAACGTCGTGAACCGAGGTACCACTATATATATAGGATGTCCGAAAAATATGGCTACACTTTCAAAACTGAATTAAAAATAAACAAACAAACATTTTCACTTACGGTTTTTTATGTTCCATAAAGAAAATATTAAAGTTTCTGTTTAATGAAATGTAAACTAGATGGCGCTTCATCGAAGCTTCGCAATATTCTTCATGCCGTACTGTAGGAAGCAAGAGACAGCCCTAAAGTAAACTTGTGATGGGGTTTACCGCACGATCGGATTATTGGACCTTTTTCTTTTCCAAAAAACTGTCCGCTCTGTTAATTACATTGATATGCTTGAAATTTTAACATTTCCTCAAGTAGAGGACTTGCAACCCAATATCATTTTCCAGCAGGACGGGGCACCACCACACTGCAGTTTGGAAGGGCGAAAGGTTTTAGATGAAAAGTTCCCCGGGCGGCATATTACCATTCCTTACATGAATTCACGCCATTACATCGTTTGGCGGCTGCTGATTGGACAATTGAGTTTGCATCGGTAATTGCCATAATATTTCATCCTAAGCGCATTTTAAATGAGATAAATGCTAAAATATATTTCTTAGTTGCCTTCATTTCGATCATTGCATAACATTTCATCCTAAGCGTATTTTAAATGAGATAAAATCTATTTCTTAGTTGCTTTCATTTTTATATATATTTTTTACGCCATATTTTACAAGGAACGTGAATTTTTTTAAGTGGCACCACCTATTAATGTAAAAGTAAATTAAAGTGACAAGCTATTTGTAAAAGAAATTTTCGCCATAAGTTCCTTTAATATTTCTTTTTTCGTGCCTGGAAAATTTTAAGAAATTACCAATTTCCGTAGTAATTTCACTGTAAAATTTTAGGAGTAGAATAAAATAGAGTAAATATTACTCAAAATTGAAATTTTTCTTAAATTTAAATGTTGAATTAAAAAAAAGGAAAGCTATTTTATTTTTTTTAAAATTTATATGTTGAATTTTAAAAAAATTAATGCTTTATATATTTATTTTTAAACGCTATTTTTTATATATTTATCTTTATTTGTTTTTTCTTTATGGAACGCAAAAAACTGTAAGTAAAAACCTTTGTTTGTTTATTTTTAATTCATTTTTGAAAGTGTAGCCATACTTTTCGGACACCCGGTATATACACTGCTGGCCACCCAAATTGCAACACCAAGAAAGACAAGAGATATCACAACAAAATTTATTTTGTAGATAACATGATGACCAAGTATCAAATGATTAAATTTATAGACTTCTGTGAAGTGTGGTTCCTGCCAAAATCAGTAGCCAGAGTAGCCGCCATTGTTGGAGATCATCGCTTCCACACGCCTCGGCATTGATTCAAAGAGACTTTGGATGAGTTCTTGGGGTACAGCAGACCAAGCAGTTTCCACACGTTGCCAAAGTTGATCTCCTGTGGCAGCTGGGAATGGAATCTGGGCCAATCGTAGAGCAACCATGGACCACATGCTTTCTATCGGCGAAAGATCCGGAGAGCGAGGCGGCCAGGGAAGCAATTCAATCTGGCGATTGACGAAGAACCGTTGAAAAATGCGTGCCACGTGTGGTCGCGCATTATCCTGTTGAAATATGGCTGTGGGCAAGCCCTGAATGTAAGGAAGGACAACTGGCTCCAACACCTCGGAGATGTAGCGCTGGCTGTTTAAAGTACCGGCAATGCGTACTAGAGGTGTGCGAGAGTGATATCCAATACCGCCCCATGCCATAATACCCGTTGCAGGACCAGTGTGGCGGTGCATAACGCAGCTGTTCAGCATCCTCTCTTCACGGTGTCTCCAGACTCGAATGCGACCATCGTGGTGTTGCAGACAGAAGCGTGACTCGTCAGTAAAGACAATTTCATTCCATTCTGCCGTCCACATCCTTCTGTCATCCCACCATTGGCGGCGGAGACGTCTGTGGTTCTGCGTCAAAGGTAGACAAAGCAATGGACGTCTTACGAACAGACCACTCTGCTGTAATCGGCGTCGAATGGTACGCGCAGACACTGGATGATGCGTTACAGACTGCATGTGCTGTGCTATGGTTCGTGGTGTGACTGAGCGATCCGTCACTGCCATGCGCACAATTTGCCTGTCATCACGTGAAGTGGTGCGCTGAGGTGGATGCGATCGAACACGCCGGTCCGTCGTACCCTCCTGCATCCAACGATCACATATCCGCATTACAGTTGTTTGGTTTCGTCCAACACGACTACCGATTTCCCTAAAAGATAATCCACAATCTCGGTAGGCCACTATCCTTCCTCTGTCGAACTCGGATACTTGATCAAAAGATGATCGCTGTTTTCGACGAGGCATAATTGATCATTTTTTTGAAAAAACCACAAGAAAAACACAATTGCCGAACTTGAAATCGTCGAAATCTCCAAGCCTTAAATAGCGCTTTGAAGTGGCGCCACAGGCGCGCGTGATGTGCGTCTGCGCTGAAATTCTAATCATTTGCATATCTCACCTCCGGTAATGCATGTTGTAAATTTCATGTTATTTGCATGTTTCCTTCAGGGTGTTGCATTTACAGTGGCCAGCAGTGTATATATATATATATATATATATATATATATATATATATATATATATATATATATATATATGTGTATATATATATATATATATATGTGTGTGTGTGTGTGTGTGTGTGTGTGTTTGTTTGTTTGTTTGTGGGTTGGTACAAGAAGTGACTAAGTCAGTATTTTTCCAAAATGACTTTGTTTGCTTATGTCTCTTTAAGAAAATATTATTTTCAATATAAGACGTACCCAAGTCTGTACAGTGGTTTAGAAAACTGTTTTAAAACATCGGACAGAATTGGGTACTTCTTGGATTAAAAATAGTATTTTTCTGAAGAAACATGAGCAAACAAAGTTTTCTTGGAGAAAACTGATTTAGGCCCTTCTTGTACCAAGCCATATCTTTCTCTCTCTCTCTCTCTCTCTCTCTATATATATATATATATATATATATATATATATATATATATATATATATATATACTAGCGGCCCGTCCCGACTTTGTCCGGGTTGAACAAAATATTATACCAATAAATTTCCAGTTGATAACCAATAAATTGTAAATCTTTTTTTACCTTAAATGTCCAATAAAAAGAGTAGTTCCAAATGTAGTTTTCTTCTATAAACCCTTTAAAGTTGCCAGTTTCAAAAATCCTTTTTGTATTTATCAATACCTCCTCTACTTGAATCTTAAAAATACAACCTCTGACAATAAAGTTCGGTGAATGAAGTCAGTACGGCCGATCTGGCAACACTGGCGAAACAAAACGCTGCACCTGCGTAGCGGTAAGTGTTGACCATCTGCCCCCACCGTTGTTCAGTTGAGCGTCGTTTATGTTCCGTGTAAGACTTGTTTTAGAAAGTGCTTGTTTAGTGCGTTTGTTCCGTGCGACAAATCTTTACCCACAATTTAGGGATGAGAAAAACGTGTTGTCGTCTTGTCCCACATCACTTGGATGAAGGCACGTTTAGAGGCTTCACAGGATTTTGTCGAAACGGCGGATGCGACACCAAACTTCTTGAACTGTATTGTCACTGAGGATGAGTCCTGATGTCTCAGGTACGACCCTGAAACGAAACGGCAAAGCATGGAATGGCGTTCTCCTGCATCACCTCGTCGGAAAAAGGTCAGAGCAGAAAAATCACGCATCAAAACGATGGTCATCACCTTTTTTGTCAAGGCATTATCCACAAGGAATTTCTACCTGAAGGAACGACGATGAATGCTGGTACATTGAAATTTTGACCCGTTTCATGATACGTCTACGCAGGGTACGACCCCAGTACGCACAGCAAGTTTCATGGTTTTTTGTTCACGACAATGCTCGCCCTCACACAGCCAATATCGTCAAACAGTTCCTGGCAAAAAAGGCGGTGGTGCAAATTGAACATCCACCATACTCTCCAGATCTCAATCCTCAAGACTTCTTCCTATTCCCACAACTCAAACTCGCTTTGAAAGGAAAGGGATTTGACGATATTCCTGACATCCAACGAAACGTGACGAGGCTTTTGAACTCCATCCCAAAATAAGACTTCTTGCAAAGTTTCCAGTGCATGTATAGCAGATGTCAGCGGTGCATAGTTATGGAAGATGACAATTTCGAAGGACAGTAAGGTAACTTTCGTTAATATTTCATCTACGTTAATGTTACAGGACTATTCACCGAACTTTATTGTCAGACCTTGTATTAAACCTTTTCCTTACGGGGTGGGATAGCATATATCCGAAGCACATACTCTCGAAAAATACGGTGTGATGTCGGCAGAGATATAGTCTCGAATTCCACTTCGTTGTGACTTTCCTAACGGCTTTGCCCCCAAAGAACAATTGGGTGACATTCTGGGAACGGAGGGTGAATCTTGCTGAAAAGGACTGAATAATAATCTTTTGTCGTTCTAGCTAGAGGCTATTTCTTTTCAGGCGAGAGTCATCAGAAGGGCGGTTCACCCGCGGTTCATCCATTTTCAGCCTTTTGAGAGATGAACTACTAATGAAATTCTTCTTCAATAGTAAGAAAGCAATAAGAAAACAATTAACCACTCTTTCCCCTGACCCCCCCACGCTGAATTTCCCACACGTAAAATGGGGGATAGGAAGTAGATAACATTTTCCCGTTGTAAAGAGCGATTTCGAAAACGGACCCCGTAAGCTAAAAGGGGTTGCTATGGTTACTTGACTGCGGTTGACAAAGGAAAAGATGCAAGGTACATTTTAATGTACAAGAGTTGTACATTACCCCCCACAAGCAAAATCTGCTCTCTCTCTTTATATATTATTATAGAGGTATAGATACACATTGGTATCCCAAAATTAGAATAAGAGATTAAATAAAAATACAAAAATAAAAAGAATTTTAAGTAAAGATTTTTTTTAAATTATTTTAAGCACCTAAAATAATGTTCAAATTAATATTACGTTATTTGTTAATTAAAGTTAATTTTTTAAAAGAAAGAGGTGTGCTTGAGACCGTAGTTTTATTCAAAAATAAAAAAAAAGATTTTAAGTAAAGAATGTTTTTTTAATTATTTTAACCACCTAAAATAGTATTCAAATTAATATTACGTTAGTTATTAATTAAAGTTAATTTTTTAAAACAAACCAACCCAACAAACACAGGACTGAAGGCAGCTTATCGGGCCAGTGCTGGAAGCGCCGGTAGAACGACAAGTACGGAAGAAATTTTCTGGGCCGTTCGCGGGTTGTTTACGAACCTTCGAAGGGGGAACGCTTTGGTGTTTACGTGTTTCAGGGCCTGTGATGGGTTGATATGAACCGCGCCGATACCGACATGGCTCCATCGTACCTTAATCGGCCGTCCGACTCGTAGCCATAAGTAGCAGAAATCTGTATCAGAATTATGGATTTGAAAGGAAAGGTGATGATTAAACAAAAGATACTTTTCAGAAAAATGGCTCTTATTTCTGTGTAACCTCTTTTACGAGGAAAATTCACATAACATTCTTGGTATGTAAAGATTATATTATGTGAGAAGTGTAAGGTAATGAAAAAGTAGTTTCATTTTTAATTTTTTATCTATTACTGGAGAAATTTTAAAAATATCTACTTAAAAATGGAGCCTTGTTGCACCACTCTTTATTTAAAAGAGAAGAATTAGTGGTATCTATCTTATTTTACTACTCATTTATTTTTAGCGGTGGATATCACACATTTACAACTTCCACAATGAATTTCATAGTAAATATTAAAGATATTTTTTCTTAATCAAACTCTTCTCTTTTTGTTTTTACCTGCACTGCAAAAATAAAATGCTATTTAGTGCATGTAACCAAATTATAATTATACCTAAAATGTATAAGAAAGTGCCTCAGCTACCAAAATATATTTGCAGTTGCTAATTTTCAAGCACATATTTCAGACGGGTATGATTTTGATTTTGAAACGAATATAGACATAGATCTCCAATGCGGGGAGAGGTTCCATATTTATGCCCTCTACTTCTGAAAATAGTTCTTATTTTGTGGAGCTTGCCTAACACCATTGGTAGCAAGAATTGTTAGTAAAAGATATAGAAAAGAGATAGCATGTTCCTGGAATTTCTGCAGTCAGAGAGAGTTTGCAAGAGAGTTTAAAAATGTTAACATTTGTAAACAAAATATTTTTTCTTATAGGTTATATTGCCATAAATAGCCTATGTATTAATATTTTTTTACGACATTTAAAATTTTTTTGCCGTCGACTAACATCTACATGTTAATTACATATATTTTTTAAATTAATATGAAGGAAATAATCTAAGAACTTCAGCTTGCCAGCCTTGAAGCAGGGGAAAGAGAGGGAATAAAGAGGGGGAAAAATGCCAGCCGCGGGATTCGATCCCGCCACAGCTAGGTTACAAACCCAGAGCGCTACCACCCATGCTACGAACCACTCAAGCTAAATGTGTGAATTACCGATAACAAACCAGAGCATGTTGGCGGTTTCAAGATAATCTTCGTGCATGTTCGCTAGGGTGGAACGAAAAAACTTTTTTTTTAATTTAAATATGCTATAGTTTTCAAAAGTTGCCTCTTGGGATTAGAATAAAGAATATAAAATAAAATTTTATTGTTCTACTAAAATCTTTTCAAGTACCGCAAAGTGCTTCAAAATTGATATTTTTATGAAAAAGTGATAAAATTTGTATTTTTTAATTTCTTTTATAGTATATTAAAATAATATATATATACATATATATATTGTAAATAAAATATTCAAAATACGATATTTTTACAGGAAACTTACAATTCTAAGTATTTCTAACTGTTAAATGCCATTACAGAACAACTGATTTTGTAGAATTTCGCGATTTTCATCATATTAATTTTACAGTAGCATAGCTTAATAATACACAATTGAATGAAAGAAAAACAATTTTTAATTAACGGGCATTAGTTAAAATAAACAAATCACACTTATTTAGAAAAATATTAATAGTGATTAATGTCTTTAAAAGCAAAACGTTATTTTGAAAAAAAAACATTTGTTTTTCAAAAGTCCATAGTAATCACACATGGTTTCCATTGCTTATTTCACTGACACATTGAATTGTTTTTTTGTTTGAAATTTTGGCATTTTCTTTTGAGATTGTATTTTTGTTTTTATCAATGCATCTCTTGCAGAAGTGTCACGAACGGACAACTCGGTATCGAATTTAACAATCCTTTCTTTCTGTTTGTGTGTGACATGGAAAATTATTGAAGTCAATACGTTGACTCTCGTGATCAGATTCTTTTGCTTCCTTTATAAACGGCTTTAGTTTGTCATCAGAAATATGGCTCTTCATAGGAAGTCCTGTTACTTTAACATCATTCCATTCAATCATGTCACTATAATACTTGGTATCTAAATTTATACGTTGGTTTAAAAACTTTCTGATGTCCCCTTCATTTTTAGCCTTTGCGTTTAGAATCAGACTTAATCCAAGCTCTCTTATGTGACTGCGATCATCTGATATCATACAAAGGAGGAGATTTTCAGAAGCAGCAAAGTATGCATTTCTTTGAATAACTGGGTGAATTGAATTTTTAAGAGTCTGATAGAAGTAACGTAAATAGCTTACAAGTTTCCACAGGTGCTTTGATCCATGGATACAAGATGCTTTCAGCTTTATGTTAAACCAAACAGCTGCATAAACTTTCAAAATGTACTCAGTCAGTATTCGGAGATTTTTTGCAGGATATTCTGTTCCCGCATAAAAGGGAAGTATTCTGTTTGCTAATCTAATCTATCTTGAATGACAAAGTTTTCCTGGTTTTCTCATGGACAAATCAGAAGAACACCTCCCAACAGAGATTGCATTACTCATTTCTAACAAATATTTTAGGTCCACACGTAAATCTTCCTTAATTTCTAGCAATGGAATGTCATTTTCAATAGGTGCAAATTCAATGACTGGTAGTTCATAGCAGTTTTCTAGTAGTTTACCTATTTCTCCTCCAAATTCATTTGGACCTTTAATTAGGATGTAGGGGCAGTTCATTTACTTGAAATAGACAAATCAACCACTGCAGTGGCCTTCTTAATTCCTTTTCCAATAAAGGGTCCTTTTCCCTTTATTGGAATAAGATTCCTTTTCCAATGACTGGTAGTTCATAGCAGTTTTCTAGTAGTTTACCTATTTCTCCTCCAAATTCATTTGGACCTTTAATTAGGATGTAGGGGCAGTTCATTTACTTGAAATAGACAAATCAACCACTGCAGTGGCCTTCTTAATTCCTTTTCCAATAAAGGAATCACACCATTATTCAATCCAGTGTTCAAGCCAGATCCATCACATCCAATTACAGTAATGTTTAAGTGTTGGTTGTTGCCGTTGAAAGTGCTATTATGCCATCTTTTATACATTATCCAGTGACAATAATCGGCTTCAGAAAATTCCTCCTTTGTATGATATCAGATGATCGCAGTCATGTAAGAGAGCTTGGATTACGTAGGATTCTAAAAGCAAGGACTGCAAATGAAGGAAAGTTTTTAATTCAACGTATAAACTTTGATGCCAAGGATTATATTGATATGATTGAATGGAATGATGTTAAAGTAACAGGATCTCCTATGAAGAGGCATTTCTGATGAAAAACTAAAGCAGTTTATAAAGGAACCTATCACGAGAGTCAACGTATTGACTTCAATAATTTTCCATGTCACACTGAAGCAGTAGAAGGGATTGTTAAATTAGTTAGCGAGCCATCGTTGTCCGTTCGGGGCACTTCTGCGAGACATGCATTGATAAAAACAAAATTACATTAATACCAAAATTTGAAACAAAAAGAAAAAAAATTCAATGTGTCAGTGAAACAAGTGATGGAAACCATGTGTGATTACTATGGACTTTTGAAAAACATGAATGTTTTTGTGTACTACAAAGGATCAGGAACCAAAACAAAACAAAACAACAATATAAACTTGAAAACGACAATATAAACTAGCAACAGAATGAACTTGAAAAATATACAAGAACTAAATAGGTGTGATTTGTTTGTTTTAACTATGGTCCGTTAATTAAAAATTGTTTTTCTTTCATTCCAATGTGTATAAGAATATGCTACTGTAAAATTAATATGATGAAAATGAGATGTATTTCATTATGATTTGAATTCTTTAAACTGTAAATACTGTTCATATGACTAAGATTTCTTATAATGACAAACTAACAAAAATTTTGTCATTGTAAGAGTAGCTCAGTGGTTTGATATAAAAAAAGGGGGGTCGTCGTCTGTGTTTTTAGCTTCCCAGAAGCTTATGAAAACAGAAAAAAATGCTTCAGCTATCGAATTTGATATTTGGTTTAAATTCGCAGCCATTTTTGAAAGATCGGGGAAGAAAGGCAGGTCTTCGGTTGAATGGTAGCTACGTGGACCAATGAACGACGTAGAGAACAACGCTTTTGCACGGGTTGCCACTTTAAAGCGCGACGTAGTTAGGGTAGCTTCACCCCGCTGACGAACATGGAAACGTACCTACTCGAGAAAGTGCTGAATCCCATCACTAATGACGAGATACGACAAGAACTGCTGTCAACGTACCCGAGTGTGGAATCAGCGTACTCAATCCTGGGAGGTAAGCCGGACTATTTTTTGTCAGTAGAAATTAATAATACTAACAATTTCCAAAACACCAACCCAACTGATAACATGAATCCTAAGCCCCCTAAGAGGGCAAACATCGCACTTAACGAACTAACAAAAGATCACAACACACACAGCAAAGACACAAAAAATAATGGTTTTGTTTTCCCTAACGCCAGGCACACTGCTAGACAGTACAAGCCTCTTCTAGCAACCCCTACTACTATTCAAACTAATAACAAATTCAGTGGATTAACAGAAAAAACGCTAAATGACACCACTATTCCAAATTCAGTTGAAAACACAAAAATAAAACCAATTTGCATCCTAAAACAAAGGGATGACAAAATCAACTACAAAAACGTACTTAATAAGATCGGAGAGGCATTAGGTAAATGCTTCTATGCAAGGCCCGCCAACGACATTGTCAGGATTCATCCTGACAGTGTCGAGTCCCATGGAAAAATAGAAAAGTTCTTGAAAGACAACAAGGTTCAAGGTTATATCCTCCCAATGGGAGTTGTCAAACCCATTAGGGTGGTAATCAGGGGCTTGGATATTGACACCCCAGTTGAAGAAATAAAACATGAATTAGATTTATTGAACATACAAACCACTAAAATAGTCCAAATGACATCCAGAAAAACCAAAAATCCCATCCCCCTATTCCAAATTACCCTCCCTAACATTCCTGAATCAAAGAAAATTTATGAAATTAAATCAATTAACTACATAGGCATCAAAGTTGAAGACTATATCCCCCTAAACGTATTATGCAATGCTTCCAGTACCAACTTTGGCACCACCATCAGGTAAACTGCTTCGCAGAACCTAGATGTGTTAAGTGTAGCGGTGACCATCTTTCACACCTTTGTCCCTCAGGTAAAAATATAGAGTCCCCAACCTGCTGTAACTGCAGTGGTAATCACCCTGCCAGTTACAGAGGCTGTGAAAAATTCCCCAAGATAAAAGTTAAAAAAGATATTAGACAAATTCAACCCCCCAACCCCATTAATAATACTGTCAGGCCAAATTTCTCATTCGCCAATGCTCTTACTAATTCCAGAAACACCCAAAATCCCCACAAACCCAATTACAGTCACCCCAAGCTAATCTTCAACAATCCCAAGCCCCCAGCGTAGAACAAAACTCCCCCCAAAATCAAGTTTCTGCCCTAATTGATGAAATTAATCAAGAAATCAATAATATTGACTATAACGCCATAATTCCACAGCTCAAACACATACTTTCTGAAATTAAACAACAAACTAATCATGTTAATAAGCTGGAGATATACCTACGATATCTCCCTTATCTGATCTCCATCCCCCTTCATGGCTAATTGCCAAAGTTTTTGCCTCTCCGTTCTTTCTTGGAATGCCAATGGTATTAACTCCAAACTCCTCGAATTTCGGGATCACATAGATGAGCACTCTCCTGATATCATCCTCGTACAAGAAACACATCTCCACCCAGGTGTCAGAGCAAATGTTGCTAACTACCACACATACAGAAATGACACGCCACATAACCCTATCCCCTGCAGGGGTACAGCCATCTACATCAAGAAAAATATCCCCCACTATGAAATCCCACTTCCCAATCTCACAGCCATCTACGCCACAGCACTAAAAGTCACACTCAATAATAAAATCCCCTTCTTAATAGTCTCCACTTACATTCCCCCCCCCAACAAAACCACTCTGACGTACATAATGACCTGATTAAAATAGCCCAACTTGACAATAACTTAATAATTTTTGGAGATTTCAACGCCACACACACCTTTTGGAACAGCAACACTAACAACACTCATGGAAACACCATCTATAACTTAATAAACAACTATGACATAGACATACTTGCACCTGACACACCAACACATTACAGCCACCAAGGTAATGGTTCCATTATTGATTTTGCTCTCATTAAGGGAGTCCCTTACCCCATGAACATTCAATTACTCAATGCACTTAACTCTGATCACCTTCCAGTCCAACTAACCATAAATTTTAACATAAATCTCAACCACACCACCCATAAAACTATCACTGACTGGAATCACTTTAACTATTTACTTAAGAACACACCATATAACTTTAACATCCCAAACACACCAGATGAAATAGACAATTACACTAAATACATAACCGACACCATCACTACAGCCTACAACACTGCTACCCAAACAACTCACAACAATATTAACAGAAAATCTACAGACAAAACACTCAACCATCTTAAAAATCTTAGAAACAGCACCAGGAAAACATGGCAGCAATCCAGACTCCCTCATCACAAAACACTCATGAACCAGGCACAAGAAAACTTAAAAACATACATCAGACACAAGTCAAACACCAGTTGGAATTTCTATGTCTCTAACTTAACTACACAAAACAACTCCATCTGGAATGCCACACGACAACTTAAAACTAGGAAGTTTAACATGCCACCACTTTACAATAACACTACAGGTACACAAGCTCTTACCCAGGAAGACAAAGCAGCATTAATTGCTCAAAAGTTAGTAAATCAGTTCACCCCCCATAACTTATCCCACCCCCCCACTGAGAGAGAAGTAATTTCTAATCTTGAAAACCTACTTGATTCCCCCATCCCTCCTATTGATACTCATATTCCCCCCTTTGAAGTTATAAACCATATCAGAAAACTTAAAAATAATAAAACCCCTGGTGCGGATAAAATCACAAGTATTATGCTTAAAAATCTGCCACCCAAGCTCTTAATTAATATTACCACCCTTATTAATGCTATTATTCGCACCAGCTATTTCCCCTCTCCCTGGAAAAACTCTATAATTGTCCCCATCCATAAACCTGGTAAAGCTCCCTCTGACCCCTCTAATTACAGACCCATTAGCTTACTCTCAACTATTAGTAAACTAGCAGAAAAATTCATTCTAAACTTAATTAACACCCACCTTGAAAATAATAACATCCTCTCCCCATACCAATTTGGATTCAGGCGTTCTCTCTCAGCCCCCCCCATCAATTATATAGAGTTGTTAGTGATCTCGCCAAAGCCAAAACTTACAGTAAATCTACTGCTGCTGTCTTTCTGGATATCAGCAGGGCATTCGATTCAGTCTGGGTACAGGGTCTCATTCACAAGCTCATTAATTACAATTTCACACCTAACATTATTCACTTAATTTGCAGCTACCTTACAAACAGAACATTCCAAGTCAAACTACAAAACACACTCTCACAGAAATACAACATTCTCTGCGGCCTGCCACAAGGAAGCTTATTAGGCCCAGTTGTGTACTTAATTTATGTAAACGACTTCCCAACACACTTCAGAACACACACTGCTGTTTACGCAGATGACACAGCCATATACATGTCTTACAACAAAATTAACTTTGCAGTCAACCAGCTTAACATCCACCTACATCACATTCAAACATGGACACACAAATGGAAAATGAAACTAAATACTGACAAATGTGTTGCTGTCATGTTTTCCAGAAAATCACCTATCTCATATAATGACCATAAAATCATAATTAACAACACTGCTCTGCCCTGGTCCAAATCCTGTAAATATTTTGGTATTACTCTTGACAAGAATCTCACTTGGCGCTCCCACATAAAACACATTATTAATAAATTTCGAGCTGCGAAAAGAAAACTCTTCCCCTTAATTGCTCGAAATAGTTATTTGAACTTAAATATGAAGTTGCTCATCTACAGTGCTTTCCCTAGACCTATTTTAACCTATGCTTGCCAGGCCTGGTCTTACTGTCCTGAGTACTATTAGAACAATTGTAAATGCCCCCTATTATTTTAGAAATTATAAAATTTATGAAGAATTAAACTTCCCCCCCCCTCACTAAATTCATCCACTCCCTTAATATTAAATTTTATGACAGCATTGAAGCTAATGAGCTTACTCTCCTAACAGATCTTTCAGACTATGACCATAGGAAACTCTTCAATAGAAAGAGGCCAAGAGCCTCTTTGGCTCTTGACTGGTAATTTCCCTCCTTTAGGTGTGTCCCAGTAGCACAGTCGGTAGAGCGCGGAGCTCACAACCCCCAGTACGAACCCCCATGATTTCACTTTTTTAAAAATTACCCCCTCCCCCCCAGTTGGCTGGGTTCTGGCTTGCAAACTCCTTTCTAGTGTCTATCCTTAATTTATTTTTAAAAAAATTATAAAATTTATAAAAATTAATACGTAGACCCCGGTCTACGGCAAAAAACATTTAAAAATTTAATAAAATTGATACTTGAGTTTGGAATTCAAACTCAAGGTAAAAAATATTTATTTTTATTAACATTAATTCTCCCTCTTAGTTATTTTCCTTTTCTCTATTTTTCGACTTTCTCAGGTCGCAGAAATTCGAGGAAACAAACACACTTCTCTCCTATCTCTTTTTTTACTAACATCTACCGACATTTATATTCCGGCAAACTTCAGCAAAAGCCAAGTTATTTTTTAGAAGTTGGGGGTAAAACTTTACCCAGGCACTTCTACTCAATCTTGTTGCCAGTTGCCAGTTGCCGGTAGCTTCACTCGTAGTGGGTGCCTCTTAAAAGAAGTTACCTCCAGATTAAGGGTAAGTAACATTGTTTATTGTTTAGAGATTTGTGATTAAACTAATTGCAGTTATTTAAAATAATTTATTGTTTTTAATTTTCAACGTTTCAAATTTAATGCATATATTGATGTAAAAGAATGGGTAGGATTAACTGAGTTGATCTTAAATGTCTTGCCTACAGTTATTAAAGGATATAAAAGTTAAATTAATGTAATTGAATGTTATACAAATTCCAGAAACTTCATTCTAACACTGTTTAATTTAGATATACATTTATGCAAATTATTTTGTATTTAAATGAAATATGTAATTTTACTTTGTAGTAAAGTAAATATCTTTTTGTTTGTATTTAGGTTCCTAGAAAAGATCAACAAAACATCATCCTGGCTTAAAGGATTGTGGAAAGCATCAAAAGGTAACGTGCTATTCTAAAACTTAATATTGTGGCATTTGTTAAGAATTGTAAGATTTCAAAATTTAATAATTATAAATTTCCTTGCAAAACAAATAAGATAAATAATATGTTAAGCATTTTAAAAGAATTTGGATTAAATGAAAACAGTAATGAGTGATGGTGAAAATGTATTAAATGTGGTAATTGAATTGCTAGATGTTCTACGACATAAAATTTCTGATCATCCAAATACAATAATTGACTTCTTGACTGAACAACTGACTTTATTATTAACCAAAAAAAAGCCTTTCATTATAGTTCTGAATCAATGATATTTTGTAGTATATTATATAGTAAATATTTGAATGTTTAGAATAATTATGTCTATCAAAGTATTCTCTTTAAGCATACAGACTTCGTTCCTTTCCCAACCTCCAGTCAACCAGAGCAGAAAATTATATAAAAAAGAAAGTTAATATTTTTCTTCAAAATTTTTAGTTATGAACTAGCTTTTGAGAATCACTGTACAGGAGCCATACCATAAAAGAGGGGGGAAAAACTTTTAAATTATCATATATTAAACCTTTACATAAACATAATATTACTTAACAGACATTCTTAATTACTTACAATTTCTTATATTACATTACATAGAACTTCATCCATAAAACAGCTATAATATAACAATGAAACTTTTTTAAATTTACAACATTATTTATGTTTTTAATATAATATATCCAGCATTGCAAGCATTTTGCATATGTTCAACTTCATGCTATAATTTTTAAAACTTCTAACAGAAGTTTATTGATTTTATACTTATAGATCAGATATCTGATATGCATATTTTTAACACAACATACTATATAATTCTGATTTCTGCTCAATCATGCAGTCTGTATGAGTGCAGAAAAGAAGCAACTGGAAAAAAAGTCATGCACTTATCAGCATACATCTGAATATTAATGTTTATAGTTGTTTTTATTTTTTAGTATTGCATAATCATATGTATATAAATATATGCAGAAAGTTATTATATTTTTCATTCCTAAGTTATTAAATTGCGGGTCATCATGCATTTATATAATTTAATTTGTCAGTTTCAACTTTAAAATCTTGTATAACCTGACAAGGATGAGAACCTTTATTTAGATAACATCATGTGTGCTAGATTTTTATTAAAACTTTAGGTAAACTTTTGCATTCTGTGTGTGTCATTTGTAAAATCTTCATTAAAAATTTGAGAATGTCCTCAATAACTGATTTATAAGCTATTTGTTTTCAAGACTTTTAGAGAGTATTTAGTTGTCATGTTGTGCAAAATAAATAAGAACTTACTGGTCCAAAGCATAGACGTGCCCCTCCCCCAACTTAACTTGAAATAAATTAAAACGTTAATAGAAGTTCGGTTAAATCAGAAAATTGTAGAAAACTTTTAAGAAAGTTGGTTTTTTCCCGTTTTTTTCAAACTGTGAAACTGAAAATACCGATTATGTCTTTAGCCCTAACATAGTTTTTAACAATATGATCCATAACAAAAATTCGATGCTACATTTTTTTTCTTCTTTTATTTATATTACATTTATTTTTCTCATTGTATAACTTTTTGAATACTACTCAAACATCAATTCTATTGTTACTCAATTTCAAAAAATCATAATATTTCAAATTTTAAGGATCGACCTTTTTTATTTCACTGATAAGCAAATTTATAATGAACTCTGCTTTTCAATGCTTCTTGGTATCACAAATCACTCTAATTTTTATTATGGCATTATAAGAAAATATTGGTTTCTTTACAGAATTCTGAAACTGGAATCCATCTTCACCTCATTGTGATTTGCTTCGATAGATTCCATTCCTCACTTGGCAGTATGTTCGATTCATAATCTGTGTAAGTTGATTTGAACCTCACTGAACCCATTTTTTTTTATTATTCTCTAGATATCCTTTTTTTCAGCAGTGAACTTGTTTGCAAAATCACAAAGTTGTGAATGTATTTTTTTAAAATTTATTTTTTGTACTTAAATTTGAAATTTTCTATGAAAAACCATAAAAAATATTTTTATTACATAATTCTTAATTAATAAACAACTCAAATTTTCAAATTTCTCTTTGTATATTTTATATGCTAATCCGAACATTCTCATAAACTTTGGTTGCAGTAATTTGTGGATTGATATTGATTTCCTTTATTCATTATATTTTTAACTGGCAAGCCTGTTATTAAAGTATTACGTATGTCCGAAAGTGCAGTTCAGGGACTTCAGTTAACCATGACTCTTGTGAAAGTCTTTTATCATAACTGCTTACCAAAAAAATTTTTATATTTTTATATTATAAAGATATAAAATGCCAAGGGTTATTTTACTCTTGATAGTTAATGTTAAAAATTTTTTAAATTTAATTATAAGAATTTCATGAGAAGTAGTTAGAGGTTCATTCATAATTCCTTACAGAAGTAATAATTATAATAATATTGCTTATAGATGTATTAGATCATTCGTTGATGAGCTAATAGGTAGTTGAATGTCATTTGGAATACAAACTTCTGCCTAGTATTTAATTTTTTTATTATTTCATTGTCAAATTTTGGTGGAGATCTGTCACATAAAATATATTTTTGTGAGCAGCTGTTATTATAAAGTGTAAGGATAAGGGCAGTAAAAAAATATTCCAAAATATATTATTTAGGTTCAGTTAATTATTAAACAATAGTTGACTATAATAAGGTTATGTTTGCAAGTGTGTAGGTTTTTTTTATGGTCTATTATTTGGTTTATCTAAGTTAAGTTGAAAAAGGATGCAAGCATACAAAGATTGACTGGCTGTCAATGTTGAGTGCAGTGGCATAGATTATTTTACAAAGTGCAATAAAATACTTTTAACTTTTCAAACCGAACTTCTAACCAGAATTTAAAAAAAATTTAATAAAACTTTTAAAATTGAAAATATTTTTATGGATCTAAAGAATGTAACAGAACACCTGTATGGACAACTAATTCATGGATAAAAGATGCAGCCCTAAAAGCAAAAGGCCTGGTTTCTGTATACTTTTATAATAATCATGTTACAACAGTATACAGAAACCAGGCTTTTTGCTTTTAGAACTGAATCGTTTATCCATGAATTTGTTGACTATACGGGTTTTCTATTCCATTGTTAAGATCTGTGAAAATACTCTCATTAGCAAAATATTTTTAAAAAAATTTAAATTTGGGTTAGAAGCTTGGTTCAAAAAGTCTAAGTGTTTCTTCACGCTTTATAATATAATCTATGCCATTTCACTCAACATTGACAGCTAGTCAATATTACCCACCTCATTTTTCAAATTAACCTAGACTAATCAAACAATATATCATAACAATTGTTTAGTAATTACTGAATCTAAATAGTATATTTTGAATAATTTCTTACTGTGGTTATCCCTAATAACAGCTGCTCGCAAATAAAAAATATTTTATACACAGATCTCCACCATAATTTGACAATTAAGTAACAAAAGATATGCTCTATTAAAATACTATGCAGAAGTTAGTATCCCAAATTACTTTCTACCACAATTTTTTGTAAAACCAATTACTGTGATAGCTACATCATATAATAAATGTTTACTTTATTCATTATTATAGTAATAGATTAGTTAAAGAGTATTCACCCTTTTCACTAAATTTCTGAGTACAGTACGACATTCAATCCTGTCAATTAAATGATTAGTTATTACAGATATAAATAAAATAGATTAGAATGAATGCCTTGATAGAGTACAATAATTGAAAGCTGACTGAGAGACTTGTTTAGAATGACAACAAAATTTTCTCTTCACTATCGAGAATCACTCTCACATTGAAAGTAAAGAAACACAAGAATGAAGATTGAATACTATATAAAATCTTAAATTTCTAAATCTGACCCAGCATCTGTATTAATGCTCTCTATGGCATGTTGTAATCAAATTTAGAAATTTAAGATTTTGTATGCTAATGTTTTACTTAGCATTCAATCTTTATTCTTGTGTTTCTCTACTTTCAGCAGCATTATTGTCAATAGTGAAGAGGAAATTTTGGTGTCATTCTAGACAAGTCTCTGATTCAGCTTTCAATGTTGAGCTGAAATTATGCTCAACATTAAAAACTTATTATTGTACTCTTATCAAGGCAATCTACCCTATTTTATTTATATCTATAATAACAAATTAATCGACATGGTTGGATTTTCTACTGTACAGAGAGAAATTTAGTGAAAAGGGGAATACTCTTTAACAAATAATTATAACTATTTTCTATTAGTATATTTATTTAATCAAGTAAATATTTATTACATGATGTAGTTTTCACAGTATGTAATTGGTTTTACAAAAAAAATGTGGTAGGAATTTACTTCTTGGAAGTAGTTATCAATAAAATGACAACAGATTTAAAACTGAACTCATGTGTTGGGTGCTGTTTTATATCAAGTTTTTTTAAACCTCTGTCTCAGAATTTATATTTCCTAATTGGATTTATTTAATTCTACTTTATCAACAATGAATTTTTTCAACTACTTTCAACAATCAACTATTTTTACAACAATAAATTACCCTTTAATGTGCTAAACTATGCAAAAAATAATTTTCTTATCTGCAGAGCATTTACTAACTCTACATCAAAAAATAATTTAAATAAATTCTTCTTTTGATTCATAAATTATATCATGGGATGGGAGTCATTTTCCTTTCACATAAATTTATGAACTGATTTTCTTTCTTTTTTCCCCCTAGATGCTGTACAGATGGAACAGAGCTACAGCGAAAGGATCCTGTTTTGTTAAAAAATTGTGTAAATGTGCTATGTACTTTCTAAATAAACTATTTTTACTTTAAACCAGCTCTTTTCTGTATTTAAAAACATGTGTGTCTTTAATTATTTCTCAAAATTACAATAGAAGATATTACTATCATAGTACTATTTTTGAGAAATATTACTATCATAGTACTATTTCTCAAAAATAGTACTATCAAGTGTTGGATATTGAAAGTCCAATATAATATAAAAGAAAATATTTTTTAAAAATGACTTATAAGAATTTAATGAATTACTCTTTAATTCACAAAACTATGCAAAAAATAATTTTCTTATCTGTAGAGCATTTATTAACTCTACACCAAAAAATAATTTAAATAAATTCTTCTGAGCATGTTTTCATAAGCTCACAATGATGGGTTTCATCATACACACTACACATTACTCAGGTTTGAAAAATGAATGTATCAAATTTATGTTTATAAATTTATCAAATTATGTTAATAAATTTTATACTGGGGAAGTACAAATTTTTTGGGTTAATTATCAAAGTAGTACTGTTTTACATACTATAATCTCATTCTAAATTTAAAAAAACAAACTGGAACCTTAGATCGAATGGAAAGATGATTTAGCTTTAATGGTTGGTATTAATGTTATCTTAACTTTCAAATTTGGGTAAATGTATCTTAATACAAAATGAGGTTTTGTTCTAACAAGTAAACTTGTGATTCATATGCAAATTTTTAGGTAATAACAAAGATCAGTATTTGGTAATACCTAAAAATACATAAGGCAAAACTGGAAAGAATACTAGAAATATGAAAGCAAAATAATAATAATAATAATAAAAGTGAAAGGGTTGATATCAGAGGTTATATGTCAATGAAATAAATAATAAAAATAAGCATATAAACGAAAGGGTCCTACGCAAAACTTAGAAAAAATGCCGGCGGTCCGATTCTGGTAGAATGCTGGCATGATGCCCGGTACTACGGCACATTGCTGTTTACGAGATGGGTAGATGACGGTATGTCGACACCAATTAATGCTCCCGTAACCGGCCCGTCAACCTCCGGTTACGCTCCGGCTATCTGAACGCATCGATGGCTTAATCGCGGCTGCCTAACGGTTCGCAGTCGGATGAACGATGGCTCGATTCCTACCGGAAGCGGCCCAGCAGTCGACGGGGTAGTCGCGGGCGAGAGGACACAGCCGTGACGGAAACGATACTGACCTAATGCGCCGGCCCGGCAGTGGAGAAATCGGCTGGCCGGAACCTTCCGACCCCGGCCCGATGCCTCTGTGTTTGTTGTATATATATATATATATATATATATATATATATATATATATATATATACATATATATATATATATATATATATATATATATATATATATATATATATACAGAGGCTGTTCGCACATTTTTTAGACGATTTTGGTAAGCGGTAATAAAAAATCGTTTGCTGGAAAAGAAATAATTGCAATTGTTCTATGTTTTTAAAAGTCAAAATTATCGTCTGCGGCTTGAAAGTTTTGTTTTTATTCAAAATGGCGTTTTTAACAAATCAGTGGTTCGAAGGCTACATTTATGCTCTTTCCGAAGAGAAATATGCATACTCCGTTATCCAAAAACGATGTGAGAGTCATGGTTTTGTGATATCTAAAGCGTCGATAGGAAATATGGTCAACAAGAAAGGAAAAAAAAACGTCAAATTGGAGCCTCAAGTGGGACAAAAATTCCAAACAAGTATGCAAGGAAAAAAACGGATATCTTCGACTATTGCAAAGGTACGTTGTTTAATGTTAAAAGAAAATCCCCCTCGTCAAAGGACAGTTGCAAAATCATTAAAATGCTCGGTGTCCACTGTAAACAAAATGATAAACGTTGATTTAAGAAACGTTGATCTTAAGAAAGCGAAAAAACGCAATGTGCATCATCTTCTTCCAAATCATATCTCTGAACGCAGGACACGCTGCAGAATTCTATATGAGAAACACTTATCCAAAGAAAAATGGAAAACAATTGTCACAATAGATGAATCATGGGTGTATTTAAATGATTGCACCAAAAAAAGAGCCATTTATTATCATAAAAGGGGAGAAAAAAATTTAAGTACATGGTTCAAAGAATCGAAAGAAAGTTTTTCTAAGGGATTCATGATTGTTGCTGGTTTTCCTTATAATGGCAAGTTAAAAATAAAGAGAGTGGAAAATAATGTCAAGATTAACTCCAAATACTATCAGGAACATATTTTATCGACAATTTTTCTGAATCAAATACCATCGCTTTACCCACAGTGCCATCAATCTGTGAGACTCCATCAGGACAAAGCTAGCAGTCACACATCAAAATCCGCTGTAAATTTCCTAAAAGAAATGGAACAAAAAACTGGTATCAAGGCCATACCCTTCACTGATATCCCTACTAAATCTCCCGATGTATGACCTATGGATTTTTGTGCTTTCGGACTTTTAAAATCTGCATTATCCAAACGTCGTCCCAAAACCCTTACAGGACTCCGGAAAGCTGTTCAGGAGGAATGGGATAGAATACTTCTTCTGAGTTTTCAAAAGGCATTATTGTCCTGGAAATTGCGGTGTCGAAAGTTGCGGTGTCCGATAGTTCAGAATAAGGGATGTCAAATAGAACATTAAAAACACAAGAATTTTGTATAATTTAGTTTTGTGAATACAATATACATGGTCTAAAAAATGTGTGAAGAGCCTCTGGATATATATATATATATATATATATATATATATATATATATATATATATATATATATATATATATATATATATATATATATATTAATTATTCAATGAATGTTGGCTATATTCTTGTTAAACAGCCAAGTAACTGAGTTTATAAAATAGTTATTCTTATATTAAAAACAATAGATATATTTGCTGGGTATATAATATTTGAGAAAAAGCTATCAATAATGTGCTTATATTGCTATATTATTTAGGAGACAAAGCATAGTTTTTAAGAAAGTAATCTTTCGGAGTACAAACTTGCTCTTTTATGTCTTCTGGCTGTTATTTAAGTACTAGCTTTTCCTAAATTCGGAGACAAAGCTTCTTAAGATACACTCTAAATCGAAAATTTCCGGCTAGTTTCTGTCAAACTGGTCTAGTAATTTGTTTCGCAAAGCAAAGAAGCTAACGATGCGACTATCTCAGAGTTCGAAGTGAGGGTGTATTCAGAGGACAAATGGCGCATAAGAATATTTAACTCTTTAATGCTGTCTGGAAGATACATGGAAGTTCCATGATAAACGTTGCCAATGCCGGTCAACGTGTACGTGGGTCTCAATGTCTTCTCTAAAAGAAGGAAAAGAAAATGAAAGGAAAATTTAAAAGAAGAGAATTCTTCTACTAAAACGAAAGTCGAAAAACAGAAAGACTGAAGAAAGATAAGATACATAGGGTAAATAGTTGGAGCACAGAATTAAAAATTAAGAAATACTGAGATAAGGAATCAAGAGGTAAAATAAATGAAATAAGTCAGATAAAAATAAAAAAAGAGTTAATCAAATTAAAATAATAAAAATAAAAATAAATAAGAACTAATTTAAGGGGTCAGGTACCTTTTGAAAGCCAAGAGAGACGACAGACATATTCCTATTTTAAATCATCCGTAGTTATGAAAATAATTTATTCGAGAATATGAAAATTCTACTGTGAGTTAAACACACTTTTTTCTTCATGAATGTGGCTCTAAATGTTTTCTAGCTTGAATGTAAGTTTTTAGTTTTTTAAAATTTCAATCATTGTTTTTTTCAATTTTATATCACTGAGCGCAGAATTGAACTTATATATTAATGAATATACACATTTATTTTAGTTTAAAAATTAAGTTATATAATATATCTTTTAAATGCCCAACTATGAAATCAAATTATTAGCCCAGTCAAAATAGGTTTTATGGCTAAAAAAATATGAAAGTTTTGAAAGTTGGTGGAGATGTTTGTTTAGGCATACTAATGAACATACTAAAAGTCCTCACCGACCAGACTCGAGCTTTCGCCGACATCTTAGAAAATGTGTACACTTTTTTGGTTTTTTGGAAATAACTTTAAAAATATTGATTTTATAAAAAATAATTAAATACAAAAATTAAAGAGCATTAAATTATGAACAAAAATCATTCATAACATTTTTTTATATGTCTAACAGGAACAAAGATAATTTACTTTGAAAAGAGCGCACTATCACAGCTGGGACGCGCAAGCGCGGGTCCCCATCGCGGTGGGCGGAAATACCCGCGCATGTGCATATCATAATTAGACAAATTAGTTTTACACTAAATGGGAAGGTTTTTTTGTATTTTTCCAAATAACTAGGGAAATATTAACTTTACGTAAAAAAAGTTTATTTCAAAAATTAAAAAACATTAAATTATGTACATAAACGATTTTATACATTTTTGTCGTACACCTAAGAGGAACGAAGATATTGACTATAAAATGCGCGTTGATAATAGAGGTAGCTTCAAAGTCTCGTTGTAGGCGCTCTTCTTTGAATTTCGAACCTCTCCCACATTTCGGCATTCTTTAAACACAAGAAAATCTACTTTAATGTTTTTGGCTATGTAGTAATTAATCATTATTAATTTTATACATGAATGTAGTAAACTTGGGGGTATTCACTATCAGATTTTCATTGCGAATAATTGTTCAAGCTTACCTACTTCAGGATTTACGTGCTTTTTTCGGTAACGGGATTCTCCCCTTCGTCAGGCATGTATAGATCGTCTATGGATCCGCTAGCATCGGCCCATTCATCAACTTCTTTCATTCGATCGTCATCATCAACAGGGCTGATGCCATTCTGACATACCCCATTGCAATTATTGCAGACCGTTGTGCAGTTGATGCCTACTTTCCGACATCCGCATCTTACTCCACAGTCAGTCTTACAGTTGAAAAACATCATGTTTAAAACTGAATCGGGAGCTACTGCATCCATAGTTGTGATAGGCACAAGAATTTTCTCTTGACGCTTCCAGCCCCACAGGCAGTTGGGCCTTTCTTTTTCAGGTGCTCCAAAGTCTTCCTCATTTTAATTTTGATGGCTCGTATTTGAGTGTGTGCGTTTAACGATTCTTTCGAAGGTGGTTCCGTAGCAAAATCTCGAAACAACTCACAGAGATTTTTACATTCCAAATTCGATATGTCCATGCCGTCAAAAATTATTTTTGCTAAAGCTGTTTGGGTCAATAAATGAGCTCGGACGGCCCTAGCGTATGCATGGCCAGGCAACATTTTTTATACTGACGTAGGTACATAAATCAAAGTGAGTATTTTTTTTAATCCACTTCCAGCCATTATGTATCCAATGCATCATAAGAATGACATTAAAAGATGGAATCCACCAAGCCTCACAATACAACTTGATAATAATGAATTGGATGTTGCTGCGACTATCTCTCGAGCTTTAATATACAGTGGTTGGTCAAACGTGAGTATGCAAGACTTTTGGTGCATTTTAACACACTGCTGGGCAGCATATTTCAGCACAGTGAAAATGGTGTCATACTTGCTTGGTGGTGAATTAACAAAAGGAAGGGGTATTACTTTGGTCTTTTCACAAGGCTGTTTTCTGGTTATACAATAGAAAAACCTTACAATTCAGGTATCTGTGGAAGACCTAACCACTTAGCACACATCCAGGGGATATCAGATGGCTTAGGCAGTGGTAAATCTTCCGCTAAAGGATTTAAGACATTCAAATCTTCGATAGTAATTGTTTTTGACCCAGGCCCTCGAAATTTTCAAACGTTTCCAGAGGAATGATTCCCATTTTGCCTACGGTCGATGCGGATGTAATTTCGTTTAATTTTTTTTATCTTCGTCCCGGGTTCCACTGCTGACACTGGAGTAAAACAAGCAATCCCCCCATGCTATGAAACGTATTCAGGCCATCGATTGTCGACACATTGAAATCTGCATTGTCAAATATGAATTGGCAGAATGATCCCTCGCGCATTTGGGGTTGCGGATGATTTATGGCTGACATCTCAAGTGTTTGGGCTTCATAGTAAGAAGAACAAAATCCCAAATTCGAGAGCATTGTTATTAAATTCTTGGAACAGAACTTTTTGTACAAAAATAAAGCAAGACCATTGAGCAGAGGAGACATAAATGATCGTGGCCTCAGCGCTGATATAATGACGTGAGCTATTGAAGTGACTTTTTTTCCGCCTTAGTTTTTTTTAATAATCAAGTGCTCTAAAAAAGATTTTAGGCTTTTTGGAATGCCCTTGTTCACATCTCTGAAAAAGTTATCACTTCGAGGGTAGCAATGAGTGTCATAAACTGGTGTCTGGATATCTTCTTTTATTATGGCTGCAGCAGTTTGTACTATTCATAGACGCTCCTCACGATCATTTCGTATCCTTTTGTCGTACCAAGAGTCTGATAAGACTTTCATTCCAGTATTACGTAAACATATGACAGTAACTGTTTTGGACTTTGAAGCAAAAATAATGCCATCCCCGTATTTTTGTTTCAACTTATTTCTCAAAGTGATGTCGTCTAGAACTAGCCCTGTAATTTGAGATTTGAGTTCGGGTAGTGAGAATTGATAGTCGTCATTATTATCAAGGAAGAAGGATATTTCGTCTACAGCTGCTGAGACGTAATCCGACTCAAGCCGCCCTTTCTTTCTGATTGGTGCAGTGTGTAGAAAAAAGTCATGAAGCAATCTTGGTGATAAATAGCATCAGCTGAAACAAAATCAGCAACGTTTATTATACGACACTGAACTTCCTCTCCCCACTGGTCATGTCTATTCTCTGCAGCTTCAAGAACTTTGTTTTTTATTTTGAGACTCCTAACTTCGTATATAGTTCTTCGCCTGTCAGTTGGTTTTTTCTTTTGTCTTGCTTTGAATTCTTCGTCTATCACTGCCTTACAAAAGAGACATTTTATTCGAAAATAAAACTGAGGTAACAAAGATCGTAAACTTACCGCTCGCTCTTCACTTTGGGATGTTGACTCAATTTCTGCATTTCTTTTTAACTCAACTTTTATACTTCCTGGTCTGGTGTAATTTCTCCGACACAACGAATGAACCGAAACAGATTTTAAATGTTCCAACTGTTCATGCTTATTGTCTTTTCTTTGGACACTAGCTCTCTTTAAAGCGTCGATCCCCTTTTCTCCTACATTCACGAAATCATCATTTGACATTATTTTTTTACATATAAAACATAGTTCCGTATCAGCCATTGATCACAGACGTACACGGAACGGTTACTAACTATTAACTGGCTAGGAAAATACTAGGGTAAGACCGATTTGGCGCCTTACGGTATGCACATGCACATGTCTTCTAGCCATCGCGATGGGCACCCACGCATGCTCGTCCCTGGTGTGATAGTGCGCTCTTTCCAAAGTCAATTATCTTTGTTCGTGCTAAACTTATAAAAAAATATAATATATGTTTATTGTGCATTGTTTTTTGTAGAAGCTACCTCCATTATCAACGCGCATTTTATAGTCAATATCTTCGATCCTGTTAGGTGTACGACAAAAATGTATAAAATCGTTTTTGTACATAATTTAATGTTTTTTAATTTTTGAAATAAACTTTTTTTACGCAAAGTTAATATTTTCCTAGTTATTTGAAAAAATACAAAAAACCTTCCCATTTCGTGTAAAACTAATTTGGCTAATTATAGTATGCACATACGCAGGTATTTCCCCCCACCGCGATGGGGAACCGCGCTTGCGCGTCCCAGGTGTGATAGTGCGCTCTTTTCAAAGTCAATTATCTTTGTTCCTGTTAGACATATAAAAAATTTTATGAATGATTTTTGTTCATAATTTAATGCTCTTTAATTTTGTATTTAATTGTTTTTTATAAAATCAATATTTTTAAAGTTATTTCCAAAAAACCAAAAAAGTGTACACATTTTCCAAGATTGCTTCGAAAGCTCAAGTCTGATCGGTGGGGACTTTTAGTATGTTCATTAGCATTCCTAAACAAACATCTCCACCAAATTTCAAAACTTTCATATTTTTTTAGACATTCGTCAAAATCGGGTCTATATTTACTGGGATATATTAGTTCTTCATAGGGAAAAAATACTTTTTTTATTTTTTAAAAATTTCTTTTGATAAATTTTACTGGAATTATAATTTTTACAATAGTAATGACATAATAGTCTGTCATTTTAATTATACATGTTTATATTGCATGTGTATAAAATTTCATGGTATTCTATCCAACTGTTTTGGAGATATCATGTGCGTAATGACATAACAATAGAAAATACAATGGTTGAATTTTAAAACAATTATAAAATTTTACTTCAAGTTAGAAAAAATTGAGAGTCATATTTATAAAGAATAAAAATTGTTTAACTAACCTTAAAATTTTCATATTTCTGAATAACTTATTTTCGAACTACTCATGACGGAAAATATAGATATGTTTGTCGGGTCTCTTGGCCTTTGAAATGTACCTGGCTCTTTAAAGCAATGTTTTTTCAAACAAGCAATAGTAAAGTAATTTCCTGATGTTAATTACCAAATAATCAGACTTGGTGCTTACGGCAAAGTTTTCCAGAAAATGCAATACAGAAATGGAATTTGCATAGTGAAGGACATTTTCCTGCGAATTGCAGGACTTACAAATTCTAACTAAATTCAGCTAAATCAATCGTAATTCCTAATTTTTACTTGCTTAGTCAACATTAACCGTAGTTTGGCACTTTTTCAACTAACAGTAGAAATTTAGGAAGATACAGAGCGGAAATTCTGATAATGTTACATCATTTGATCATTTGATCACGAAGAAAGTAGTTACCCCTCTTTCTTTTTTTTTCTTTTTCGTTTTTTTTTAAGTATCATTCATTTCTGCCTCAAGCCATATCTCTAACCTAATTTTCAAGTTAAAGTAGAATTATAGTGTATGTCTTTGAAATGCATGAGATACAGTTTTATATGAATCATTCACAGTCATGATATTAATTTTATAGAGAGGGTATACAGGTTATTTAAAATGATAATTTACTTACCTATTTAATATGATAATTTACTTACCTATTTAAATTAAGTACTATATAAATCTCACCTTCCGGAGAATGATGTTGAATGCATTGCTTTATTTAGAGCTTTGTAAACCTGATAAAGCAAATATGTACTTTTGTTTGCTTAAAATGTCTTTTGTTCAGTTCTAATTTGTGTTGATTAAATTTGAATGCATGCACTTTGATTGGCAAAACAATTTGAATAACTGTAATTCATTTGAAAACATCTAATAAATTAAATTTTAATTTTAATTACTTTCGAATTATTTGATTTTATCAAATAGTAATTTTTATTTCTCTCACGAAATGAGTTTTGAGAAAATGATCAAAAAATGCATCCTACCGATTCCATATTAAAAAATAAAAATATATCTATTACTTTACCTATTACTTTTTATCAAGCAGAAAAATCTTTTAAAAGTAAATTTTTTTTCTTTTTGTACAATCAATCCTAAGTAAAATGAGATGCATTCCAAATTATTGTAATTAAAACCTTACTGCAGCTTTATAATATATTATTGCCTCGTTTCTATATATTAGTATAAAGAGAATTACATTGTATAAGCTGTAACTGTAATGTACACAAAGCTTTTTTTTATATCATCGGCGAGAAAATTTCTCATAAATTTATATCTAAAACTCGTTTAAATTCTATAAATAAATTATTATGAACACGCCGTTCCTTATTAGTTTCGCCTGATATGTATGCCGATGCTGAAACTGAAGTCTCTGTCTACCGAAGGGGCTATAAAATTTGTGCGCCAAGCTTCAAAATGTATTTGAGCATTTCTATTAAATATTTATCACAAGCTTTAAAACAGAGCTGGGAGGCTGCCTGAAATATGGACAGCAGGAATATAGCGGAAGCCAGGATATAACCTATTTTGATCATGGTTCAGTTCATAAAAGTACGACAGCAAAGACTATGGAATGGTCGCATTTTTTTATGTGGGATGAATAAACTAATCTATATACAGTGGCTCCCAAAAGTGTTCGTACACTTACGATTTTCAGTGAAATAGGGGTCTATCCATTGATTAAAATGAATATTTCATAATGGGTATTTAATAATAAGATCTATAATCTATTCTTAACAAAACTACATGAAATATTTTGAAAACATAGTAAAACTTTATTTTTAAGAAACCAATAATCCAAAAGTAACAAAAACTTTATCTCACAAAAGTCATCGTACACTTGTAAAAAATCTCTACATATTAGTAAATATTCTAATTTTTCGTTAAATTAATATTTAGTAGGATATCCTTTAGCATCCACAACAGCTTTTAAACGTCTGGGAATAGGTTGCTTTAGTTCTTTTTGTAATTTTTGCATCAATGTTCATCCATTCTTCCATCATAATTGTTTTTAGTTCGCTTTTCATGTGAATGTCGTGTTTTTGTACTCGAACCTCCAGTTCTCTCCAAATGTGTTCTATTGGGTTTAAATCTGGCGATTGAGGTGGTTTTTTCAAAACTTGTGGACAATTATAGAAACACCAGATGCGAACGTTGAGAGCCGTGTGCTTAGGATCGTTGTCTTGATAAAAAACAAAGTTATTTCCAATACCCAAATTTTGAGCTGATAATTTTAAATTGTGTCTTAAAATATTTATAAAAACAGCATGATTCATTATGCCATCAATAAATACCAAATTTTCTAGTCCTGATGCTGACATGCACTCCCACACAAGGATACCTCCACCGGCATGCTTAACTGTTCCTACTACGTTCTTGGGATTAAGTTCCTCATTTTTTTCTTCTCCATACAATTATAGCCCATCAGCACCAAAAATGTTCACCGGCAAATAAGACATTATTCCAATAGGTTTGGGGCTTATTTATCATTGATAGTGCGAAGGGAAGCCTAAACTTTCTGTTTTTCTCACACACAAAAAATTTTCTAAGGGCAGAACGCCCATGTAATCCAGCTGTTCTGAGAACTCGTCAAAAAATTTCAGGTGAAATTGAAGTAGAAAATGTTTCATTGAATTCTGCAGAAACTTTTACAGTGTCACCGTAATTTATTTTTTGTTTGATTATTATGATATTTATTGTGGAGTATTTAATTGTGGTTAGTACATTGTTTGGCCCAATGGATTAATGATTACTCAGGTGTATGATCACAAATCAATTTATTAACTATCAACACACTATTTATACAGTTCACATTACTCATTATCGACTTCTTATCATTAATCCTTTAACATGTTAATACAACACACACACATATATATATATATATATATATATATATATATATATATATATATATATTATATATATATATATATATACCATATCACTTATCCTATACCATTAATATTACTCCTTCTAGACTTTCTATCATTATTCTTTTAACATGTTAATATAATACATATATATGCCTCATATCACTTATCCTATACCATTAATATTACTCCTTATTGACTCTCTATCGCTACTCATTTAACATGTTAATATAATACATATATATACTATATATACAAAACCACAAATATTCGGTGACATATATCTATGACAACATGCAATATTAAGCGCGGCTACTATCCTCCTCCTAATCTAATTCAGCATCGGCACAAGATCACCAAATAAACAAAATCCCGTACCTGATACTTGCACGGCTCGGGGAATCGTGAGGGACGATGGGAGGCTTGCGGCGGTCATCTGTGGCACAAGGACTCTACACTCGGGGGTAGGGTGGCTGGTGGCAATCATCTATGCATACGGGACTCCGGTACTCTACAACCTCTTGGTAGCTGGCGCTCGCTCGACGAAGGGGGTGCGGCATGGGAGAGTTCTGGGCCCCTGGACAGGTGTCTCCTTCTAGGGCTAAGTTATCGGCTGGTAGTCGGATCGACTTCGCTCCTGGTCATCTATGCATACGGGGCTCCGGTGCTTTACAACCTCTTGGTAGCGGGCGCTCGCTCGACGAAGGGGTGCGGCATGGGAGAGTTCTGGGCTCCTGGGCAGGTGTCTCCTTCTAGGGCTACGCTATCGGCTAGTATTCAGATCGACTTCGCTCCTGGAGTCATTAGGCGTGCGCATTGAGTTAGGGTCGGCGCGGTAGGCTTTCGGCTCGTTGATCCTTCAATCGGCGGGCATATATTCATCGGCACTTGAGGGCTTACACCTCTATCTTCTTTATTCGTCTGCGGCCCTTTCCATCTTTCTTGACTCCGACTTCTCCTCAGCGGATTCTAAAACTCATCTGCTCATTGCTTTTCAACTCTATCTCTCTCTCTCTTCTCTCTTCTCTCCATCTCTATCTTTTACTTACCTCCCCCACTTCATTCTAGGCTTTCCATTGGTAGCCACCTCCTGACCAATGGGTAAATATGGATACCCTATATTGGTTCCAACTCTTTTTTTATATTACTATCTCCTCCACTCAAAATTGAAGGGGGCGTCAGTCGTTGCACCCTTCTGGAGAATTCTCACGCCCCTACATTCACACGCTTCTATTCGGACCCCCTACTGACCTCCTAACGCATTGAAGCTCGTAAAGTCTTAATTCGTCCTTCACTAACATCAAATTTCGGACCCCTTCGTTTCCTATTTCTGCCTGTCCAGATCATTAACTGCAGCTGGCCGCCGCTCCCTGCCATCAATTTTTCGACCGTTCCCCTTTCACATGTCAATTATCGTCTCCCTTTTTGACATAAGCAGATCGTAAACTGCATCTGTACACCATTTATCCGCTGTTTGGAATATATCTTCTCCTCCTATTCTTTGTGCCCAACTTTGCACCTGTTTAATTTTCCAAAACTGTCGCCTACGCTGCGACATACAGCACTCAAAAGTGAATTTTTCACAAATTTTCTAATTATAAATCTCTGATCACGTTTTGTTAACTTTGCCGGACGACCTTTTGTTACCTTGTTTTCGATCCAATTTTCTTCTTTAAAATGTTTTTTCACATACTGAACAGTAGAATGGGATAAATTAAGTAATTTAGCAATATTCCGAACTGATTTACCACTACTATGATGAAAAATAATCAATTTTCGAATGCTGTTTGTTGTTTCTTTACGACTACGAGCCATTTTTAAATAATAAATAGAATATTACGGTGTAGGCAAGCAAAAATTAAAGCCAAACGATATTTTAAATGCCACCACAACTCAAAAATAAAAATAAAGCGCCAGACAATAATTTTAATTATGAATTTATCCGAAAATATTTCAGTGTACGATGACTTTCGTGAGATAAAGTTTTTGTTACTTTTTGATTACTGGTTTCTTAAAAATAAAGTTTTACTATGTTTTCAAAATATTTCATGTAGTTTTGTTAAGAATATATTATAGATCTTATTATTAAATACCCATTCTGAAATATTCATTTTAATTAATGGATAGACCCCGATTTCATTGAAATTCGTAAGTGTACGAACACTTTTGGGAGCCACTGTATATAAGACAGTTCTGTAACTGACTGACTCACTGATTGACTGACTGATATACTACAACGCACAGACCAAACCGCTGGACCTAAAGAAATTTTGCATGGCGATTCTTCTTATAGTGTAGGGGTGCACTAAGAGAGATTTTTGAAAAATTCTTCTTAGATTTTTTTAAATTAAATTTTTAAGCTGTTTTAGTAACTTCTTTTAAGTTTGCATTTAAAATAATAATTTGAGGGTTATGAAATTTATATAACGAGAAAGATTATAAAAATTCCTTTTAAATAAAATCTTTTTCTAATCTTTACCTCCATTTTCTGATTTTTGAAGAATTTTTAAAGATTAAATTTTAGAATTTAATTTATTAAATGCTGATCACGTGATTTCTTTTTCTGGTACTTTAAATAAATTTATCGTCACGTCCATAACAATCAAATAGACAAAAAAATATTTTTCCCTTGCTAATGCGGCAGACGATTGGACATTATCCAAAAAAATATTAAAATACAGTAAAAGATATGTTCCTCAAACTGTACGATATTAACTGTACTATATTCTTTAGTATGTCCTATTAGATTTAATTTGAATATTTTCTTCTACATTATTTTGTATATAAAAATATCTCTTGTCATTTTTTATAAATATATCTTTTTGTTTTCTTTGCATCAATTGTGTACATTGATCGTCGTATTTATTATACGCACACACACACATTATTATTATTTTTTGGCATTAATTGCATACATTGACCGTTGTATTTAATTTGAATGTACTCCATAGCAAAGTGTGGGTTTTTAGCTAATTTGTAAATAAATTGAGAAGTATACTATAATATAATTTACAAAGTGATTTATATAAGTTATAGGGTAATGCATAAGAAAAGACGCATTATAAGCATTTAAACGGCAAAAATGCGTAAACTTTTAGTGCCTCAAAGGGAGGGCCAGATTTCATGCATAATACACATAATTAAATATTTTTAACCTAACGTTAGCTGTGTGAAATGTGATACTTTTTAAAATTTTGGTAATATTCTAAATAAATAATGAATTATCGTGAATAAGCCGGTTGTTATTATCTTCGCCTGATAGGCTGGTGCTGAAATTAAAATCTCTGTAAACCGAAGAACCTATAAAATTTGTGCGAACCTTCAAAATGTATTTGAGCATTTCAACTGAATACTTTCCCAAGCTTTAAAACAGAGCTCAGACACTGCCTGAAATATGGACAGAAGGAATATATCGGAAGCCAGAGGATGCTTGTTTTGATGGTGGTTAATTTTGTAAAAGCACTTACAGCAAAGACTTGGCAATGGTCGTAATTTTTGTGGTATCAATAATCTAATTTTAACTTAGGATTACGTTCCTCCATAACGGTCCTGCGGAAAGAAAAATTTCATACGCTAAAACCGTCCGTCCGTGCCTCGCGAGTTATAATTTTGGCAGCGTGCCAAACCCAGTCTTTATGGCTTAGACAAGCAGTAAACAGTTAAATATAAAATTACCATAATGCGTCAAAATTTTGACGTACAGATATGTTTATATATATACATACGTACATATATATAGATACATATATACATAACACATACATACAAAAGAGGTAAGCAACGATAAGTAATCTTACGTTAATAACCCACGATAGTTTCGTTAGAAGATACTACCTGATTTTTTTAAAAATAAAGTGAGAATTACATGCTACAATTTACAAAGTATGTTATATAAGTTATCAAGAACTACATAAGAAAAGACCCACTATAAGCCCTTAAACTGCAAAAATACGTAAACAGTTGGTCCGTTAAAGAAAGGGGTAGATTTCATGCATTAAACACATAATTAAATCATTTCATCCTAGCTGTATGAAATATAATACCATTTTAAATTTTTAGTAATATTCAAAATAAGTAAATCTTACAGGGAAACAATAAGTAATTTTCAGTATTTCGAAAATAAATATATCTTTTTGGACCCGTGCTTCTTTATATGTACATTTATCTATGGATATTTTGCTCTTATAGGCATCATAACGAATCAAGATCAATCAAGATGACACAATCGACCCCAAAACAATACTATAATTGAGAAATGTTTATACATTCTACTATTTTTTTGTTCCTTATGTGTTGATTAGCATAATCTAAATAGAATTTTAAAATTTCGTTAATGGATCGAACTTATTGTTATATGAAATGGATTATTATATGAAAGTTCATATATTTTAATTATTTTTTCATATCTAAGTTCATTTAATGTAATTGTTTTTTCTACAGTGTTGTACCGGATATCGGCGAAACAATTTGTCCTAGGGCAGGTCAAGTTATATGCAAAGCACACTGTTTCCCGAACTTTTTCGATTCGTGACCTCCTTCAGTGGTTTCCACAAATCTTGCGACGCCCTCTCCCTCTGCAAATTTTTCTTAAAAAGTCTTTTGAAGACAAATGAAAAACAATATGGGAATTTCACATACTCCAATTCCAGATATATGTTTAATTTAACATAAGGGAAATTTTTAAGAAATTGACAACATTAAGAAGCATTCACCCCTAAGTAAAAGGTGTGTAAAAAACAATAACAGAACAGAATAGAACCTCAGCAAATATAATTCACCCACCGTATGGATTCAAAATTATAAAAAATAATAAGTTAAATATTGATTCAATATCATATAAAAACATCACTGATTAAAGTTTCAGGGTAAAGACACACTGAAAAATTTATTTCGATGAAATTTGCTATAAAGTTATTTTAATTGAAGTAAACCATGGCGGTCCCCCAGAAAATACTCGTGACCCCCAAGGGGGTCTCGACCGCCAGGTTGGGAACCCCTGACATAGCAACACAGTTATACGTAGTTTATTTATCTTTATTTAACGTAAATGATATAGTAAAATAATTATTATAAAAAGTTATAAACTATTATAGCTAGCTGTGTATGTACACTGCTGGCCACCCAAATTGCAACACCAAGAAATACAAGAGATATCACAACAAAATTTATTTTTTAGATAACATGTTGACCAAGTATCAAATGATTAAATTTATAGACTTCTGTGAAATGTAGTTCCTGCCAAAATCAGTAGCCAGAGTAGCCGCCATTGGAGATCACCGCTGCCACACGCCTCGGCATTGATTCAAAGAGACTTTGGATGAGTTCTTGGGGTACAGCAACCCAAGCAGCTTCCACACGTTGCCAAAGTTAATCTGCTGTGGCAGCTGGGGATGGAATCTGGGTCAATCGTAGAGCAACCATGGACCACATGTTTTCTATCGGCGAAAGATCCGGAGAGCGAGGCGGCCAGGGAAGCAATTTAATCTGGCGATTGACGAAGAACTGTTGGACAATGCGTGCCACGTGTGGTCGCGCATTATCCTGTTGAAATATGGCTGTGGGCAAGCCCTGAAGGTAAGGAAGGACAACTGGCTCCAACACCTCGGAGATGTAGCGCTGGCTGTTTAAATTACCGGCAATGCGCACTAGAGGTGTGCGAGAGTGATATCCAATACCGCCCCATACCATAATATCCGGTGCAGGACCAGTGTGGTGGTGCATAACGCAGCTGTTCAGCATCCTCTCTTCACGGTGTCTCCAGACCCGAATGCAACCATCGTGGTGTTGCAGACAGAAGCGTGACTCGTCAGTAAAGACAATTTTATTCCATTCTGCCGTCCACATCCTTCTGTCATCGCACCATTGGCGGCGGAGACGTCTGTGGTTCTGCGTCAAGGGTAGACAAAGCAATGGACGTCTTGCGGACAGACCACTCTGCTGTAAACGGCGTCGAATGGTACGCGCAGACACTGGATGATGCATTACAGACTGCATGTGCTGTGCTATGGTTCGTGATGTGACTGAGCGATCCGTCACTGCCATGCGCACAATTTGCCTGTCATCACGTGAAGTGGTGTGCTGAGGTGGATGCGATCGAACACGCCGGTCCGTCGTACCCTCCTGCATCCAACGATCACATATCCGCATTACAGTTGTTTGGTTTCGTCCAACACGACTACCGATTTCCCTGAAAGATAATCCACAATCTTGGTAGGCCACTATCCTTCCTCTGTCGAACTCGGATACTTGATCAAAAGATGATCGCTGTTTCCGACGAGGCATAATTGATCGTTTTTTTGAAAAAAACCACAAGAAAAACACAATTGCCGAACTTGAAATCGTCGAAATCTCCAAGCCTTAAATAGCGCTTTGAAGTGGCGCCACAGGCGCGCGTGATGTGCGTCTGCGCTGAAATTCTAATCATTTGCATATCTCACCTCCGCTAATGCATGTTGTAAATTTCATGTTATTTGCATGTTTCCTTCAGGGTGTTGCATTTACAGTGGCCAGCAGTGTATTTCTTCATTTTGTTTCAGGATTAAAGTAAAGATGTGGGTACACCTTGGCCTGGTTTGGCGATGTTTTCAAAATTCGCCAAAATCACTCTAAAAACGGCAACATAGCGGACAACAAAATGACATGTAAATACAAAATATACAGCCACTTTTAAGCAATTTAAATCAATAAATATTTAAGAATATATCCAAAAGGACATTCTTCCCTCATAATTGATACGAAAGAACAGGATATTGTAATGCAAACAATGAAAGGAAAACAAGCATTCATAGAGAAAAAAAACTTATTCAAAGGTTAATTTGAAGTTGACAGTAATTTAAAAATGTTTGGCGCCAACTTTTCGCCAACGCAGATGCGTTTGACAAAGCTGTTCCAACACTTCATCTATGTCACGCAAGATAAATTTGTGAAATACAAACCTGTTATATGTTCTGCAGTCAGTTTTTAAATGGATAAGATAGCTATAACTTCTCAGCATTGTCAATAGAGGGTACCCACTTTTCTCCAAGAGACATCTTCCTGTCTTATAGTGTGGTTTTGGCGACTTTATAAAACTTCGACAAACCGTACCAAGGGGTACCCACTTCTTTACTTTAGCCTGTTTCAGGACATTAAATATGAATAATGAATATTTAACTTAAATATTCATTACTATTAAATAAGAACTTACTATTAAATAAGAACAAATTTAATATTCTGATAAAATAATCTCATAACATTTTGGAAAGTTTATAAGACTGATTTTCGAAGAGTTTATAAAATGGAAACAACATGTCTTTCTTAATGGTAAAAAAGAAAAAAATATTTGATCATTTTCCAGTCATTTAATGCTATTTAAGAGAAAAAAATGAAAAAAAAGATGAGCGTAACAGCTTTTAATATAACAAAACTTCTTTTTAATGTTATTTTAAGCCTTATTCAAAGAGGTGAAATCTCTCATGTTCATCATGCTGAGAAATTTTTTTAAATTTTGTCAATTTAATTAACTTTTGATGCAACATGCACCCTTAATGATCTTAATGCATCCACTAAAAAAATCTCCCTTTTGATACTGGCTTTTTAAGTGCTTGTGAACATTGCAACAAGGCTTCATTATTAATGTCAAAAAAGATTATAGATAGAGCCTGAGAAAAAATGCAATTAGATTAAATATATACGTATTGCACAAAAGAGAGAAAGTAGTAATTAATAAATGGGGTACTAGGATTATCAGACAAAGTTTGTGCATATGCTGCTGCACAAAATTTGTCTGGCAGAGAAAAAAAAAATTGTTTGATTCCAGTCGTTAAATTTACATACATGCCAAAGATTATTTTGAGATAAAATTTAATATCTTTCTTTTAAGAGAATTTGCTTTTATTCAATTATTATCCATCTCTTTTTCCATTTATAAAAATTATCATTCTTTAACGTGCACAACATTTCCCTATAAAAATCTTTATTTTCAAGGATTAAATCATAGTAAGGAGCTTTTAGAATAAGATATCGCAAACATGTTTCTAAGATGATTATATTGCCAGATACAACATTCTTAATGCTGTATTGTGTATGCGTTCCAGACAGTACATATGCACTTCATGTCTATTCTTTTCGAACTGAAAATTTTCATGCTGTGTCATCTCAAAAGGATATATCTAGATTTTTTTGCAAGGTATCTATGGGAAATTTTGTAAAAAGTTCCATTGTTTTATTTTAAATAAACTGTATCAAGGAAAGTTTAATTTCGGAAAAAAAATTAATATTTTTCAACAGAAAAAAATTAATCAAGTAAAAAACTTTAATTTTTTTAATTAAAAAAAGATGTTTAAGTGAAATTTTTATAAATCCCAAAAACAAACTAATTTGAAATCTATACGCACAAAATCGAAAAAATTATAGAAAAAGAGTAATTTGCAGATATTTTGAAAACTGCACATAGTTCAAACCTTGATTTTTCAATTTTCTAAAACAAAGTTTTTAATTGAAATATTGTTTATAAATACAATAATCTTCATGTAAGAACATATTTAAAGAGGTCCTTACAAAAATATTAAAATGAAAAAAATAATAGATTTTTTAGTCACGCAAAGATTCCTGTTCTTCCCGAATAACAATTGTAAAAACATTTGATTTTGTTTTCTACACTTACTCAAAAGTATGCAACCTCAATTTTATTCTGAATTAATTGGTTCTAACTATTTTGTTCACCGCCATTGCATTAAAATTAGCCTAACCTCCTCCAAGTTTATTCTATCCCACTATTTTAAAGTTTTGTTAACAATTAATAAAAACAAAGAAGTGTATTATTTTATAGCTAGAAAAATCTCTAAGAGGTGAGAAAATTGCGAACAACATTGAAGTTCAGAATTCTTTCAATGTAATTCTTGTCCAAAGCTGAAAGGAATATTAAAAAAGTTGTATTGTGGGGTGCTCGTGACAAGCATATGAAAAACAGCTACGAACAAACAGATAAATGGGTCTTTAAAGTTATTTATAAAGTTAAAACTGCAAACCAATTGGAAATTTCAACATTTCGAATCACAGAACAGAGTATATATACCCTTGTGAATAGTTTTGTTCATACTTTGATAGAATTTAAAGATCCTCAGTTCGAAAAGGCAATAGTACTTTTAATATATTAAGGGAATATTCTATAGGAATACTGCAAAGGGGTGTCGAAGAAACACAGGAAAGCATTTCCATACATTGTTAAATGTTTATATCTCTTTTTGTGACAAAAAGACTTAAGCGACTTGTTCCTATTCCCAAATAATATAAATAAATTAAGACAGTTTAAAAATTTCAAGAGTAACAAAGTTTTTTTACGAAAATAAAATCTCGGACAACAGAAAAATATCTGTTCACACTAAATGCTTTTTAAAGTATCTGAACCATTTGTTACGGTGAGTGGACAGAGTCGGGGAAACGCTTTAGTGCAGGGGGTCCCAACCTTTTCCCTTCATCGATCCCTTTTAAAAGTATGATTTTCTTCATCGACCTCCTCACATTTATCTCTACAATATACAGCATACAACAGAATTATAATACTAATAATTGCACATAAAACACTTAAAGAAAACAATTTGACTAAGAAAATGAACAAAAAATTAGAAAAAGTGGTTCATTAGGTTTATGTTTTATCATTTTGTACTATTTTCTTTTTTAATTTTACAAATATAAAGAAGATTTCAGAAACACATATTGTAATTGCACAAACATCGCCAAGAGATAAACGAAACTGCTTCTGATTGGCTATATCGGGAGGACTCACGTGCTGTTTAAGGTCCAGTGGATTTTCCCAGTTCTGCCTATTGTTGGTACACAAATAAAAGCTGACGGTGGCATTCGAGGCATATACAAAAGTGCCATGACATTCGACTTTAGATGCGTGAATCACTCCGCCCTATTCAAATTTGTATTTACACATATTAAAACGGATATTATTATCTAATAATTACATTCCTAAAAAATTAAATTAAATTTTAAAACACAAAAATTTACCATAGACCCCTAATAGACCCCTTGAATACTATAGATCTTTTTTAAACTTCCATCGAGCCCCAAGGGTTAAACCTGGAACCCGTTGGGAATCCTTGCTCTAGTCTAGTGTGTATGTTATTCAACACTGTCCATGAAAAGGTGGTCAACGATGTATAATGTTCAATAAATTATTAAAGGCACATTGCATTAGTAAATGATCTTGGTGTCATTGGAAGATCCCAAAGAGTAGTGTAATGATGCGCCTTTAATTTGGATAAAGGTTATCAAAAATATTGTAGAAGAAATATGTAAAGGCGGCAGCATTACATTTTGGAGAAGTATACCGGCATAGAAGACTTTTAATTAAAGAATAAGACGGTGTCTTTTATGTTTGGGCAAGATAGAAGGGAGACGAAAGCGGTTTGTCGGTGGTTTCCGATTCCAGACAAGATAGCGGGGTTGGAGCCACAAGTGACATTAAACTACAAAGCCTTTTGTGAACAAATTTATGAGTCAATGAGGGTGAATCTACAGCAGGACACGTGGAGTGGAGTTTGGGTGGTCTTGAGTGACGAAATTGAAGGGCGCACCCATTTGGAGAGATATATCCAATCGAAGATTTTGAGTTTTGGATAGACGAATAAAAAAACATTGCAGAAGGCTAGAGGTGGAAACATTGGAATGGCTAGAGGTTTTATGAGAAGGCGGTATTAATTTTAGACAAAGAGAATGAAAGTAAATATATACATGGTTCTGAGAGAAAAAAAAAGATGATGAAGTTTTAACCGGGGAAGTTGTAGAGTCCTCGCACCCCCGTGTTGTTTATCGTAGCATCTTAGATTGAGATTTCGTCGGGGAAGCTGTAAGGTCCCCGCACCCCTGTCTTTGGGTTTCGAAGCTTGTTTTGACGAGTGAAGCTGTTAGTCACTCGTACAGATAAATTTACGAAAAAGATACAAATAGGCCGTAGCTGAGCGGAGCCAGCAGCAGACCCAAGTTGTCAACTATTAGAGTGGAGCCCGCCTCTAAGGTTTCGCATAGAGGTCATCAACCGTCAATCAAGTGAAGGCTGCATCCAAATTGAAGATAAAGAATTGATGCAAGTATAGAGTGGAGACCATTCAGACATCCTGCCAGACAACGAGAAGGTTCCCTCATCATAAAGCCAGACTTGCAAAATTGAATATTTTGCAAAGAAGGTTTATGATTATAAATGTTCGTAGCATAATTTGTAAATATTAGTTTTTTTGTAAATAAATTATGATCTATTTTAAACGTAATGAGTTTGTTTAATTTATGTCTATTTGATCTGTTCGTTATTGTCAATTGATGTCCAGAGCTTTGGGTTGGATTCACGAAAAAACTTAAACACAACGCAACCAAATAATTTTAATTATAAATTAATACGTACTAACCCAAATAAACTACGATTCACGCCCAAAAATCTAAATTCCGGACAGCCAATACGACAAGTAGTTAGGGGGCTTTTATATGAAGCTGTGTCCAAAGATATTGGTCTCACCATAAATGGAAGCAACACTAATATATGGAAATCTAAAACAATCTTACAGACTATAACGTATAATATATCAATGCACAACTTTTGAAACTGTAGACCAATTTAAGTATTTTGACACCCTTACTACCACGAATAATACCCTTAAAGTAGAAATTGATAATAAACTGGCAATGAGATTTCGATGTTATCATAGATAAAAACGACAATTTAGATCTAAATTTCTGAGTCATATAATGAAAATAAGTATTTATAAAATGATGCTCTTACCTATAATCTCGTATGGGAATGAATCCTGAGTACTTAACCTAGCAAAGAACCAACTTCAAATTTTTGATAAGAAAATCCTCTGAACAATTTTTGGGCCAATATGCAAAAATAGATTACGGCGAACAAGATATAACCCTGAACTGAACAAACTTTACTAAGAACCCAATATCTTATCAAGACTGACAGGATTAGGTGACTGGGGCACTTATGGATATCACAGGACCACATTCCTGAAAAATAATTGACATTCGGAAAGCCAAATTCGGAAAGGTTTTAGAAAGAGAGGAAGACTTCCCATCAGATGGCTTAAGGATGTGGATAAAGCAGTGGCTGTGAAAAATAATTATCAATGATTGGTGAGGTATTATAAATATAAATATACTATTATATAATGATATGATTTTATAATTTTCTTGATTAAGATTGTGGTTAGTACATTGATTAATTGTGATTCCCAAATGATGGAAACAACTCTGGTTTGCACTGACAAATCAATTTATTGAATATTTAAACACATAAATTATACGATACAATACTGCTAAATATTTCATCCTTCATTTACACATTACTCACAACTTCATTACTACTAAATTAATTCTCTACTACTCATATATTTAATTCATTCACTTATTATGATCACATTTTCTAAACATAATCACTCATATAACATCATATTAATTAAATTTTTTTTTCTTATTATCGGTCATCTCCTTAACATTTTATACTCAAATAACATCCTCATCTATATTAGTTATTAAGGGTACACTGAGAAGCAATGACGGTAATATAAAAAGGAATCGCAAAAGGCGGTACCTCGAAAGATGACTGTTGGATCACTATGATGGGTAGCTGGCACTCGTAAGGACGAACTTCGTTGTGTTATCATCGCACGGGAAGTAAGACACTTTCTTCGTCTTGTACAAGGCTCCGGCAATCATGGTAGACACTCTACACGGGACACTGGGGCACTCTCATCATAGGTTATATGACTCCTTCACTCCTTGCAGACCCTCGGCACGGGACACTGGAGCGCTCTCTTCCTAGGTATCAGGACTCCTTTGCATGGGCCACTACTTATATTTATATCATCGGGGGTTCTTCGTACATATTCATCGGACTGACACTACACTTTTTAAACTTCTAACTAACTCTCCTTCTTCTGTGCCTTTCTATCTTATTTCATATTATTTTCTCTTATAAATGCTGACTACGCCTCTTACAATTTCCATTGGTCATATTATTACCATGCCATCGTTATTCGTCCGTGGCTGCCTCCTCTCAATCCCCTTTTCACCAATGCGCATCGAGGGCGAGATTTATAAAATTCTCCCGCTAATTTAACTTTTTCCCATGCTCCGGCATCAAGCAGGGTGGCCTGTTTTAAAGCCATCATAAATTTAGTCTTCCCTATCTTCTTTTCTTCTATTCGTTGCAACTCCCTCTCTTGAACTTTTATCTTATACTTCTTGCTATAAACACCATCTATATATTTAGTTTCGCTATATTGTTGGCTTTCTCCCCTTCTCTTTTATTGCCCGTCATTTGCCCTGTTTCTTTCTTACATTTAGCAATTATTTTACTTCGTCCCGTAATTTTCAATTCTCCTTCCCCTGGCCGTGACACTATTGTCATGTCCCTATGACAAAAGACCTATATGTATATTATACTTATGCAGAATATATTATAGGGTAGGTTACAGAGAAAATGCATGCCTTTGTTTAAGAAAGAAATCTGTTGTTTTATAGCATCAAAAAAATTTTAAACTCATACAGACAGTGACAGAGAATTTTTAATTCGTATCCAAATATCCTGTGCATCTAATAAAAATTTTCAAAAACGTAGTTTTTCTTTGCCTGCTCAATAAACTTAAAATCAGATGTCAATGATCACAATAACATATAAGAGTAAGTGGAATGTTATTCTTCAAAGAAATTCAAGATTTTGAAGTATTATCAGGAAACCTGAATACAACAGTTTTAAAGTTAATGTGGGCAGATAATGATTCGTTAATATGAAATGACGTTTTTGTTGTGATTTATTAGCCATTTCACACTAGGAATTTAATCACCGTCTTTTCTCCCTAACGAAGACTAATTTGGCATTCATTGTATTTAAAATGTCATTCTAAAATTAAAAGAATGGAAAGAAATTTAATGGGTGAAGTTTAGGGACAAATTAATACGATGTCTAGGCTCATTTTTGGCTAATGACTTATTTTAGGGGTAAAGAGTAATTAAAATTATTTTCTTTAGTTCAGCTTTGTAAATTAATTCGTGATTAATGAAACAGACTGTAAATGGTCTTATAGAAGAGAATTTCAATTGTTTCTGACTCGTAAATTCCACGAATTTATTTAGCTTCGTTTACAGCTGAAAGTGATCCTAACTAAATGAATGCTTTACGACATATTTTATTAATATAATTAAACTAGACTTTTATTCCAATCCTCGTAAAGCGAAGTTTTGTGCGGCGATTTTAAACATTCCAGATTTAATAAAAAGTTAATAAACAGATGACATTCACCCTGACTGATATATCTTCTATGAACAGTGACCCAAAAGAAGATAAACCTGAATGTTTAATTGATATTTTTATTTACTTCCTAGATTTTGTAGCAGAGAATTTGAGAGAAAACAGAAAATAAGTTTAAAATAAATGCTGATAAAGTCGTCAGTATGTTATAAGAATGTGAACTAGTTTTGGGCTAAAACGTACAGTCCTTCGCAAAGACGAAGCATTAGACTCGATTGTCGACGAGATAAATACAATTGAACAGGAAATAAACGTCACTCATTTATAGTATCAATGTATCAAGACGCTTTTATTTTCAAAAATTTTGCTATCAATGAGCATCATGAAAGTACCAACCAGACAATCCATGGGTCTCTAATTTTCAAAGCAGTAGACGGAGAAAATTTAATACCTATTAATTAGTGTAAATGTTAATGTGGTATGCCTCCTTAATGAAAAGTAATTTAAAGAAATCATTTCAGGCTCACAGTTTGGTTATGCTTCATATAAGTTTTTTTAACCATCTCTTTAGTCCAGTGGCACCCCCAGAGGGGGAAAAGGGTCCCTTTCTCCCAAAGAAATAGAAATTGCATTATGAATATTGAATATGAATTATAAATATTTTCATCCGTTCATCTCGCCCCCCCCCAAAGATTAAATCCTGGGTGCGCTACTGCTTCAATCACTCATTTCTATTGTTCAGCTAGCAATTTTTAAACAAGGCAGTTTTATTCATAAATTCTAGCATAAAGAGGTTAAACAAAGACATTTGAAGAGCGGTTACCTGCATTTAAATTTATTACGATGGAGTTTTTAACTTAAAGTTTTAACTGAAATCTATCGTAAAACAATCATTACATGAGATAGATAGGCAGATATAAACTGATGAAAAATATAATAACTGAATAATGTGATGTTTACTATGAAATTCTCTTTTAAAAAATATTTATTGGAAATTAAAGGGATACGAAATGCAAAATAAAAATTCTGTCATATTTAAAAATATTTTATTTTTTTATACACCCAATAAACTTCCTTTTTACAATGTAAATGTTCTATAACTGAAAAACAATATAGAATGAAAACATTCACTATAGGGATACGGTCACTTCAAGCTGTTACCCTTACAATAGCTGTTAACGTGTAAAATCAAAAAGAAATTCTCAACCCCCTTTCTATGAAGAGCACTTTCCATCTGGTTGATGTTTGGTATAAAAAGGCAGATGGCGAAAACAGTTTTTCGGAGTATCCAAGAATGAATGATGGGATTTAACCCTTTGTGTAGTTTACCGCCGCGAGGAAAGCTGCCTGGAAAGCGTTTATTCAAACTATCTCTGAACCTTCAAAAATCATCTGCCTTCGAGTGTAGGTTGCTTCAAAAGCAAGACAAAACTGTTCTCTTTTTCGGTGAATAGTCCAGTAATTATCCTCATGTACAATAGAAATAGAAACCATTTTTATTTAGTAAATTTACTATATTAAACCTAGAACAAAGCTGTCTCAAAAGCTTTTATGAGTACTTAACCTTCAAAAAACAACTGCCTTCGAGTTACATCAAAAGAGAAAAATTTTTCCTCCTTTAAGACGGTGAATAGTCAAGTCATTAGCTCGCTGGGCTGCAGAAACAGAAAACGTGTTAATTTAGAAATTTAGTGTACTCTATACAGTTTTCTTATTTGAAAAAAATTACTCTACAAAGTTTAACATATTAAAATGCTGTCAAAAAAGAATTGTTTTGCATGCGAGTATGGTTTTTTAACATGTCTGTCGTCAAAAATATCATCTTACTCAACGAACTAAAATTCATTTAAAATTTTACGATATTTATCAATTTTCTTAAGTGACAAGAACTAGCTTTCCACTTGGTTGAGTGTAAAAGTTAATTTTTTTTGTTTAAAATTTATCTGAAAGAAGAGATATTTTGTAAATAAGACAATTATTTTGTCAAGATAAAAACATAATTTTAATTAGAAAATTACAACAGAAAGTTTTTAAAATGAAGCTAAAATTTTTAAAAAAGAATTAAAAAAAAACTCGTGAGTTCAGTTGTGTGATGCAAGTATACTAAATAATTTCCTGTCTCTAGTCTTCAGTAGATACTATTTTTGCTTTTAAATAGTTATACAAAATTTCTCGTAAGTTAAGTTTAATTTATTTAGTTTTCTATTTTTTGTCTAATCCCATATATCACTTTAGAAGGAATTTCAAGGCTGATTATAATGTCAGATATTCATACACTACTTTTCGAAACGAGAACATTTTGAACGGAAAAAAAAATAAGAATAAGATTTTTTGAGGTTCGGTATTCCGTTTTTATTTATAAAAAAATTTCTATAAATTTTATCAAAAACTTTTAAACATACTTCAAATCAATAAGCATAGACATTGTGATGACGACGACGTTTTCCACTTGCCACCCTATTTTGTTCCAGAGGTGTTGTGCAGAGTCGAGCCTCTGAAAGGAAGCAGTTTTGTCATGTTGGCCGAACGCATTGACTAATGATTTGCTTTTCTAGATGGGAGGTTTCCTTTTCAGCAGTAAGTGATCGGATCTCCAGAGAAGAGTGTTCGGTTACAGCTCCCATTTGAACTCGCGCGGGGAGTTTTTGGATACATGGGACGACTTGGAGTCTGCTACAAGTTAAGCTATGTCCACACTTTTGCGCTTTCGATTTCGATTTCGCTTTTGACTTGCGGTCCGTCTTTCCTTTCAACTTACTTTTAGCCCATGCTTCCCGGCATGCCTCTAGACGTATTCTATTTGTTGTCCACACTTGTTCGACAGTTCATGCCTCACGAGATGGTAGACTCGGACGGTTACTGCTGCGTTTCTTGTGATTTCGCGGAGTTTATAAGGTGATCACTATTTTTACGTAAAGCAACAAGGAATGTGCAACAAGAATAGACTACAATTTTGGTACGGTGCTCTGTATATAAATATGTATAATCCCTCTACTTGCATATTTATCATTCATATATATGTGTGTGTGTGCACGTGCAGGAGAAAATGATCTAAATGAGAAGACTAAAAAATAAATATAAATTTAAACATAATATTTTTTATATAATACCTCAGTAATCGATTAGAGATGGTTTTTCTTATACACGTAGGTTCTACATCAATGTAGTTTGATAGAGAAATTAATAATTGGTGATACGGAATATAGAGAAGATCTGTTTTATTTATATACCAAGTTATTAGAAATAAAACTACAATTTATAGCTTTGTTTATGAAGTAATAAAAGCAAACAAATACTAAGAATAGAAAACGGTAGTATATTGCTTGTTATTAAAATTCTATCTCTTAAATATATAGTCTAAAATTACACTGGTATATGAATTTATTTCTGAATAAAAGGAACATTTATATTACTTTTGAAGTATACAGAACATTCAAGAAAAATCGTTAGCTAATCATACTATATAGATATATATATATATATATATATATATATATATATATATATATATATATATATATATATATTTAGAGAGAGAGAGAGAGAGAAAGTAAGTAAGTAAGTAAGTAAGTAAACTCTTTAATATAAAGTAAACAATTAAACCGAAACATATACTTATTTGACACCCCTGATGTAGACTTTCCCAAATAGCCCTTAACGCGGTTTATCGTGGCCACGCATGTTATATAGCATACATGCATACATGTTTATATAAAGCATACAAATATAGGGCATTTATTTACGTACAATATACATGTATAGCACACGTTTAGTATACGTATAGAATATGTTTATATGTTTTCAAAAATAAACACGTTTAAAAAAAAGTCTGAAACCTCCCCCCCCTGATATTAGCATCTTGTTTTTTAATGATGTATTATAATTATGTAAAAATACCATCTGATGTTTCAGATGTCACTTTTATTCAACTATCAGCACCACACACAAAAAAACTTAGTAAACACGCCAGTAAGGGAAAAACAAACATAACACATAAACAGAGATTCACTTGAAATAATAACTTCGCTCATTCAGTGAATAACGAACAGATGACTTATTAAAAGGCCAAATTTTGATGAAAATCAGGATGGAATTCAGAAAAAAAAATATATATGACAAAGTTGAAAGTGAATAAATATATGTGTGTATATATATATATATATATATATATATATATATATATATATATATATATATATATATATATATATATATATATATATATATATATATTTATATATATATGTGTGTGTGTGTGTGTGTGTGTATGTATATATATGTATATATATATGTATATATTCTGGAATGAGGTTAAGAAAAATCAGTGAAACACGATTATTTGTCATTATAGTTTTATTTGTGATAGAATTACAATAACACATAATTAATCTTATATTTTACAATAATACATAAGTAAGGGCCTATGACCTATTGTAAAAATAAGCAGCAAATTCATCTCTTATCTCTAAAGCGCTTAATTTGGCCCGTCTACCGCTGTTGGGTAAAGGTTTTAGACATGAACTATCAGAAACATTTTGTCTCCAAGAGCCTTTTTTTACTACTACACCATCGACTACAGAATCAAACATTCCTGGAGGTGTGTATATGTTTCTTGATGTCTCTCTTCGCCGTAAGAAATTGTGTAGTAATATACACGACAATGTGACACGTGTTGCTTTTTGAGGTTGAAATGTCATAGGTTTTTTAAAGATTCTAAAAACACTAGCCAATACACCAAACACGTTTTCCACAATAACACGTGAACTTGACAGTCTATAATTAAAAGTTCGTTGTGAAGTATCCCTATTATAATTCCCTGGATATGGCTTCATCACGTGTGTATTTAAGGCGTTTTAATTTTTAATGCCCCATCACCAATGAAAACATAAGGTACATTGATTTGTTTTCCGGGTAGGGGGCAGTCAGGTGGTAAATTTATGTCTTCATTAATAATTTTACGCCAAAGCAGACTATTTTTGAAGACTCCTCCGTCACTGATTCGGCCTGGAGCACCAATATCAGCAAATATGAAATTGTAGTTGCTATCAATTAAAGCTAATAGTACTATGCTGAATGTATTTTTATAATTATAATATTGAGAGCCACTACCGAATAGACTTTCAAGCATGATGTGTTTTCCATCGATTGCACCTACACAATGTGGAAAGTTTCCTCGAAATCCTTCTTCTATTGCCTTCCATTCTTCTGGTGTCTGTGGCATCTGGAAATAAATTAAAATTAGATAACTTTTGAGAATGTTTTGAATTACGTTCATTGCATTACTGAACTAAGGTTGCTTAATTCAGTTATAATAATTATCACTATTGTTACAGCCATTAAACCCTCAGCCTGAAGAACAAGCACAAACTACTAGCAAAAAAACTAAGAGGCGTTTCCAAAAACGACAGAGCACGAGATTGATGGGCTTGTTTTAAAAACAGAACAGCGCAGTAATATTCCTTTCAGCTAAAGTCCACCCGCATGGCCATTGTCCTCGCCATGATCTCCTCAAGTTCCATTTCGTACATCATCTTACATCCTGAATACTCTTCATCATCTTACATCACCTAACATCCCATCTACACCTCGTTATAGCCAATTTAATGCAGAAGTGAACAATGATGAAAATGACGATTTAGTGTAATCGTCATTTTCATCATTGTTGTATACATTAGTGTGTATACAATGTTCAAATTCATCATTGTTGTATTCAATGTATACATTAGTAATAAATTGTATATTTTTATACATTAAAATTTATCTGATTATTCTGAACAGAAAATACAATTATCATATAACGTTAGTGCTTACGTACCTTAATTTCTTCCTTCAAAACGATGTTAATTGCTTGACAAACCTCGGTGATAATTTCCGATATAATGGCGCTTGATATCTTGAACAAAAAATGAAGACATCTGTAGCTATCGCCAGTAGCGAAAAATCTTAAAGCTACAGCTGAACGAACTTTCGCTGGGATTGGCTTTCTCCAATGAGCTTCTTCTTTTTTAATTATAGGTTCCACTAGACTCAATAGGTAATTAAAATCAGATGGTGACATTCTACCAAAATTTGAGAATTCTCCAGAATCTTCACAAAGCATTTCTTGAAGTCTGTAGCAAAATAGCAGCAAATAATTTTGTGCAATTATTAATTTGCAGTAGTAACATTTAGTATTAAAAAAAATAGTCTTTTTCCAAATTTAAGGGAACGGTGGACCTTTATTTGAGCAAATCTTTTGATTGTAATATTCATTGTGTTATTGTAAAAAATACATTTATGAAGCGTCTACGAAGTAATTTATAAAGAGTAAGTAATAAACTTGAAGTCGGGTAAGTAATAATTTATAAGTGTTGTAATAAACTTTAAATCGGTTCTTCTCAAACCAGATTTTTCAAGGTTTTTTATATTTCTTAAATGCTCCATGCGACTTATATTTTGTTCAAAATTCATGAAATTGATAAGGAAGAATCCTGATATTGTTTACAAGGGAACTGGGTGTGCATTTTACAATTCAACTTTATTTAGGTAATTAAATTTGATTTATAACTTATTTATTAAAAGGCCAGATTTTGATGAAAATCAGGATAGAATTCAGAAAAAAAAAATTCTCAAAAATTATTTATTCAAGGGATTAAATAATCGATAGCCAGAAAGTTTAAAGTGATTAAAATGCAAAATCGAGGACATATTTCAAAATTTAAGTCACAATATTTTGAAAATATGTATATATTGGAATAAAATGCATTTACAATATGTAATGAAAATTAAAAGGAAAACTTGTTGCTTTAAAAAAGTAAATATTAAAGGAAGGTGGAAAAAATTTATTTTAAATGGCTCTTGCTAGTGTGGAAAAATGCAAAAATTTCCCGAAAAGACAATGTACAACCATAAAAATATTAACTAAAAATTAATTATTCAACGTTCTTTGTAATATCCACCTAACTCTTTTAATAATAATTAAAAAGACATGTACTTACATGGTTCTGTTACGATGACACGCTATCATCCACCATCGTCTGCGGCGACGCCTTCTTTCAATTTATTTTCTTTTATTTTCTAAATTGTTATATAAATTTAGCAAATGTACAGCGGACAACGTCAAAATTTCAGAGTGCTCCATTGCATCAAAAAAAAAAAGCGTGAAAATTCGCTCGCCTCGTGTGTACGGAAGAACGCCAAATTTCCCGCCAAATGTGTTCCCCAAGTCAGTTGGAGGGGGGGGGGGGGAACGAGGGGCGCACGGCTTCACCTCGGCTCCTTGCGAAGCGAGTCGCTCAGGGGGAAAGCAAAGGGGCAAACGCTCCGATTCAGACTCGGGTAAGTGTGAACCAAGTGTTAGGGTAAACATCGTGTCCTGAATTATGTAAAACTCGACGACTTGGCGTCCGTACCAAATGGTCGACCCCTCAAAAGGCTTGCATCTGTCAGGTAACAAGTAAAGTCAAAGGCCTGCGCTGAATGGGAGGTTGGCGAGTCCATACCTGACGGCGACGAGTAAAGACTCGGGGCTCGACTTACATGACTACTTAGAAATAGCTGCATTTGATCTGTAGTTTACGGAGGCAGAAAGGATTCGACTCTCAGCAGATCTGGACAGAGGTCGTCAGAGAGGGAGAGGTAGGATCGGCTTTTGACTTCGGTATTGAGTTTTGAACTGGGGAGTTCCCAAGAGAGAAACGCAGTTGATGCCTGCGGATCGAGACTTGGTCCAATTTTGTCTGCAGGCCAGTAGCACACGGGGTGTGCAAAATCCTTCATCACTGTAAACAGTGAGTTGTATATTTAATTGCAAATAAAAGAGTTCAGACTCTATCTCCGACTCGTCTTCAGTCTTTCTACAGGGTTTGATCGGCTAGGTTTTAGCCAAGCTCGGTTTCGCTGCCCAGTGGCCTCGGCAGTGAAGCGGTGTATGCGGGGTCATGATAACGTGCTGGTAATGAAAAGTGGGTAAAATGAAGTATAGAATTTTACTTTAAATTTCTGATTTTACAAAAAGAAATTTATGAAGGAAGCGTTGTTTACATGAAACGCCTCTTTCAATCATTAATAAAACTTCATTTGATAAAGATAATCTTACCCGAATTTATTAAACCAAATATAAAGGAAAATAGAATCAAACGCATCAGTGTTGCACTTGTTCGGAAGGCTTTTAAATTCCTGGTATCCTCATCTCTTATCGCTCATGATATTTAAACTGACACTCAAGCTCATTTTAAAGATTTCTGAAGTACTGCAAAGAGAATAAAGAATCATCTTTTTCTGTCTTGTTGAAATTTGCAGGAAGAGGAGTCACATATGGTAGAAGATAAGAAAATAAACGATATTTCAGGAAATTCTTCTGACTAACATTTTAGCGTAAAAAAGTCGTCTCAAGGGAAAAGATATTAGTTTCATAGCTGTGAGTGAGCTAGCAGTGATAGTAATTCATAAATGGAATATTTGCAATACATTTTTAAACTCTAGAAATTTTGTTTATTCTTGATACATGACCCTAATTAAAGATGAATGATCAAATATTCAAAATAATTATAGCTACTTCCGTAAATTATAGAATTTAGCATTGAATTTATGCACTATAAAGATACCATTTTTGTACTTACTATTGACATTTTTTCTCGAGGGCTGATTTACGAATGGGAATGCACGACAGGTGAGCCATTTTATCTGTCTTGCTTTTATTGTAATGTTTTCAATAGGCACAATACATCTTGTTATGCTCCTTGAAGCAAGGTAGTTTTCATTGTATTATTTCATGTATATATTTACTTCATGCCATATAGAAAAAATGTTTTTCGTGTTGAGTTATCCAAAAAGAGCAAATCCATCATAGAATTCTTACTCCATATAATTTTTCCACTTATTTTATATTTTCTTCGGGTTGAACATGCTTTTATTTAATATCCATTAAAATAGGCTCTAGTATAAAACATTTTAGATTATCCTTGTGAATTTGTGAAAAAAAAAATCAGCCAACTATTTTTAGTAACGAAATCAATTTATATTGAAGCAAAAAAGAAGGAAAAAAAAGACCCATAAATATCCCGACACACGTTTTTGTTATTTAAATATTTATGTTTTGGTATACATGTCTCTGAATACAAATGATGTTTCTCCAGGAAAGAAAATTCTCTCATTTAATAGCACTCTTGAGATGAGCAAATGTTGAATGCAGAATTTTCCTCTGTATCGAAAATCTGACTCAAGTATTTCAATATGAATATTTCAAGAATGCTTAAACTACGTGTTGCAGGCATACTTTCCTTTGCGTTGAATATTATTAAATTTTACGTTATTTTGAGCCAGATGTTACCACAAAAAGTTTAGAAATGCGTACCATAATGTGATGTACCGTTAAAATAAAATTTGTTCAACTTGGGGAAAAAGAATATTTTTTCCGAAACCCTTTTCAATGATTTAATTTATAAACTCTAAACTAAGTATAGTTATAATTATGTAAAATATTGATTTCAACACCAAATTAACACAAAATATTTAGTACACTCTTATTTAGCTGTCAATCCACTGACGCTAACTTGAAAAGCTACGAACCTTCTGGGGTTTAAAAAAATCTATATCCTTGATCTAAGATTTTTTTCAAAGGGTACCTTACGCTTCTGAATAATTAATCTATTAGGTGCTCATTCTTTTAACTAACAAGGTTGAATATTAATAAGAAAAAGTTTTTAAAAGTAATTGAAAATATTTATAAGGTTACGAAAAAAGAAAATAATTAAGAGAATGACAAATTCTACAACGTTCTTCAGAATGAGAAAAATCAGAATGGAAAATGTAACAAACCATATAAAAACTCTCAACAGGGGAATTAAAATTTAAAACGGTTATAAAGTTACAAAAAAAACAAAAACAATCAAAAACCGCACGATAGAGCCATGCGTTCCTCAACAAAGTTTTTAAAATAAAAGTATGCTTAATACAGTAAAAATTCTTTTTACCAACGATTATAAACTAAAACTTTTTCATTTGGTTTCTTAGAAGCACAATAACTGTTTTATGATATGCGTTGGAGGTATACATTTGCTTAGAGTTTGAATATAAAACTTGACTTCAGGTAAGTGAATTTAGATGCTGACAGGATTGATTATACTGGTGCTTTTAGTGTTAATATTCAACTTATGAGGAGATCTGGCTGCATCACATTAACATTTTTCTTATTAGCTTCAAGGTTATTAAGCTTTTGTTTTCTGAGTTTTATTTGATTGGGATTCCTTTTGCAAAAGTATACAGTATGCTGTTTGTCATAGGGACATGACAGTAGTGTCACGGCCAGGGGCAGGAGAATTGAAAATTACGGAACGAAGTAAAATAATTGTTATATATAAGAAAGAACCATGGGAAATGACGGGCAATAAAAAGAGAAAGGGAGAGAGCCAAAAATATAGCGAATCGAAATATATAGATTGTGCTTGTAGCAAGAAGTATAAGATAAAAAGTTCAAGAGAGTGAGTTGCAACGAATAGAAGAAAAGAAGAAAGGGAAGACTAAATTTATGACTATAAAATAGGTCACCCTGCTTGATGCCGAAGCATGGAAAAAAAGTTAAGTTAGGGGGAGAATTTTATGAATCCCGCCCTCGATGCGCATTGGTGAAAAGAGGATTGAGAGGAGGCAATCACGGACGAATGACGATGGCATGGTAATATTATGACCAATGGAAATTGTAAGAGGTGGAGTCAGCATTAATAAGAGAAAATAATATGAAATAAGAAAGGAGGGCACATATAACCTATGAGGTGAGTTACTTAGAAGTTTTGAAACAAGTAGTAGTGTCAATCCACGGGATATGTACGAAGAAACCCCTATGATATAAATATAAGTCGTGGCCCATGCAAAGGAGCCCTAATACCTAGGAAGAGAGCGCACCAGTATTCCGTACCGACGGTCTGCAAGGAGTGAAGGAGTCATATATCCGATGATGAGCGTGCCCCAGTGTCCCGTGTAGAGTGTCTGCCATGATTGACAGAGCCTTATACCAGACGAAGAAAGTGCCCTAGTTCCGTGCGATGATAATACAACGAAGTTCGTCCTTACGAGTGACAGCTGCCCATCGTAGTGATCCAACAGTCATCTTTCGAGGTACCGACTTTTACGTTTCCTTTCTATATTACTGTCATTGCTTCTCAGTGTGTAGCCTTACTGACTAATATAGAGTATGTTAATTGAGTATAAAATGTTAAGGAGATGACCGATGATTAAAAAAAACAATTTAATTAATATGATGTTATGCATATATATATATATATATATATATATATATGAGTAAATAATAGTACTAATGGAACATGGATATATGAGTAATTATGTTTATAAAATGTTATCATAATAAGTGAATGAATTAAATATGTGAGTCGTAGAGAATTAATTTAGTAGTAAAGAAGTTGTGAGTAATGTGTAAATGAAGGAGGAAATATTTAGTAACTTGTAGCGTATTATTTATGTGTTTTAATATTCAATAAATTAATTTGTCAGTGTAAACCAGAGTTGTTTCCATCATTTGGGAATCACAAAAATTATTCAATGTACTAACCACAATCTTAAGCAATGAATTTAAATCATAATCATCATTAATAGTAGATATTTAATATCTAATACCCCAACCAATTATAAAAAAATTAACTTATCACCGCCACACTGTTGATTAGAATTGGCTCATTTAGAATTAATGGTATGTAAACAGTTCCTGATGTGATAGATGTATTGTATCTAATGTCCATGACATGTATAGGGTGGTCATAAAAATACTTTGCCGATATATGAACCTCTAGCGGCTGTTCCGTTCAACCGATCGAGACGAGATTTCAGATATAATTATTCAGAGGTATGAGCTCGGGATTCTGCGAACGGCAACCAAGTGGTACTCCCGGTTACGGTTATAGGTACAGAAATTCGAAATTTTCGAATGGCAACGCCCACTTTTTCCCGTCTCAAAATGCTCAGAGCATGTGAAAACCCTAAAGAGCGTTGGAACGTTACGTGTATCACAAAAAACGAACGCGTTATGCACGCACAAAAAACTGCTCTGCGAATGGCCTGTGATGGCTATGATGTGGAAAATATGTAATCCAATAAATGTTTTATTTTGTCCGATCTGTGCTGTCATCAGTGATTGGTGTCTTGCCTCTGTCATATGCAAATTTCCTCCATGCACCCCAATCGTGTTTTTGTTGGCCGTTCACAGAGCTGGTTTTTTGTTCGTGCATGACGCATCCGATTTTTGGGATATACTTACCGTCCCAATGCCCTCTAGGGTTTCGCATGCGCTGAGCATTTTGCGACGGGAAAGAGTGGGCGTTGCTATTTTAAAATTTCGAGTTATTGTACCTATAACCGTAACCGCGAGCGCCATTTTGTTGCCGTTAACAGAATCCCGAGCTCATACCTCTGAATAACTATATCTGAAATCTCATATCGGTCGGTTGAACAGAAAAACCGTTAGAGGTCCGTATATCGGCAAAGTTTTTTTTATGACCACTCTGTATTATTATTTAAAAGACAACTTTCAGAGCTATGATTCCATTTTTGATAATGGTTACACAGCTTAACACCCTCAAAGCAGTAAACCTCAACTATGTTAGTTTCTTTCCTCTTTACATGCCAGTGTAAATCTTAAAGAAACATAGTCAGACAATTTTTACTGCTGAATAACCACACCAAACAATTTATAGAATTAAAGACATATTTTTTTTGAATAAACAGTTTGTATTGACCAACGTAACAAAACAGAGGAGGTAACGAAAAAGATGCACAAACTGTTGACCTTGATCCACTTTTATTTACCTGGAACGGAGTTGTGTCATGCGACCAACGTTGCTGATGAGCTCCTCCCATGAAATACATAAGTTAGTTAAACGTTGGATTCGGCCATGTGTGGCAATGAAATAATGATGCATCCATCCGAATTATATTTAGCTGTTGTAGATACATGTACATATATTCTGGATGCAAATATTTTATGTGTGGGATAGAATAAAAGAAGAAAATGTATTTGTGGCCTGCATTTTGGAATAAAATCGAAGAGGTTACAATATTGCCACAGACCTAAAACTCAAGGTGTACCGGCTAGGACTATCTATCTACCCATGGAGAACAATGATTTTTCTTAAATTCAGTTTTAATGGATCGAAAACATAACCAAATATTATTTTGCACTTTTCCTGCTTTAAGCACACGATCCCAGTATTTGAATTTTAATCGAAAAGTTTCTCCTGCCAGCGGGCTGACATGTAAAATATTTTCGAATTAGATTAGATTGGAAAAAAAAAGGATGAACATAAAAAATTCAAAAGTATAGCAACTCAAGCTAAAGCACGCCTTGCAAGGTTTAAAAATACTTTAAAAAATTAATTTATTGAAACTGAAGTTCTCAGTACATCTCTAGAAGAGCCGTTACGAATCAGGGAAAATGTAACTATGAAGTAAAAAATAATATTCGAAATAAATACTTTAGTGAATGCCAGATCTGTAAAGCAAGCAATATGAATGCAGAACATCTACTATCTTGCCCAGGACTCGACACAGAGTTCTAAAAAGGTGGGGACTTTTCCCAACTAAATTGGGATTCTAGAAACACGATGAACTCTGTATGAACTTTTTACACCCACAAGTGACCATCTCTATTCTCTGATAAGCATTGTATTTGTTTTCTTGTTCTCTGTTTTATTGTTACTTGTTCTTGGTCTCTGTTTTATTGTTACTTGTTCTAGTTCTTTGTTTTATTGTTCCCTGCCCCTTGCTTGTTTATGTTGCCTGTAATTTGTATGGATTGATTTCGAAATATAGCCATTAGAAAAAAAAAGTTTTCTGTGTATTTTTTTAATTTGCTATAGTACAAAACAATTCACTGGAGAAATGCTTTCATATTTCCGATTTTCTTCTCTCTAATTTCCAGGCTTTATGAATGAGTTGGTTAAACGTTATTATAACCGCTGAAAGTTTTGCATCTGTTCCTGATAACCATTTGGATTTAATGTGAAATAGTTTATATATCGTATGCTTTTAATATTTTAAATTTAATTTAAATATTTGTGCGTGAAAGATGAAAATATTTTCACTCCACTTACTCCCATTCACATATCCAAAGCAGGATGATCCAAAAGTCACGAAAAATTTAAACTTCAATATTGCGTTGATTTTTATCCTTCAACGTTTCCCTGCAGTTCAAATTGAAATATGCAAAATTTTTGAAATGTTGAAAGAGGGAAAATATTTTAAACGTTCTACTTATGTGCCGTCCTGTTTATGAATATGTTTGATTTTGCTGTACTTTGGAGTGGTGAGAAGTGCGACAAATTATATTTTTGTTGAGTGAGTGCCTCGAAAGTAAGGGCACACAGTTGGCACCCGGTTCAAAAAAGTTTCACATCTAAATCGTAATTTTCTTTTAGTTAACTTTCCTGTTTGCCCCATTTCAAATCAAGTGATTTGGGGAACAAAAACTATACCCCGACTTCCTCTTTTCTGAGTTTCCATGCTTATAATAATACCGATTTAAAGATCTCGGAACTGTCTTCTAACTGTGTAAATTGTTTTATTGCATTTTTTCAAATAAAAAAAAATGTTATCAGATTTTTCATTTTTTAATTTTTAGGCTGTTGAGTTTTCGCCTCTCGGTTCTACCCCCAACGTTAGTTATTTTTGGAAGCGCGCTCTGGAGGAACGTTCGAAAACGCGAATTTAGGACAGTTAAGTTACTTAAATCAAAATAAATTAAACATAATTTTTTTTAAATACACACACACACACATATATACAGTATGCCCACTAAAGTCTCTTCCCACCCTCTTAACTTCGGAACGGTTGCTACTATATTCATAAAAGTGGTGTCTAGGTATAGTAAAGTAGCCATGCGCTACTGAATGAAACCACCTACCGCGCCACCTGGTGGAAATATATATATATATATATATATATATATATATATATATGTATATATATACAGATTATTTTGTTCGAAAAAATTCTTACAGTATGGTATATTTTAAAGCAAGGTGATATGCATAAACGCACTTCACTGTCTTTACATCATAATCTTGTTTCTTTACGTTCTTCCAATCACTGATTTTCTGCATCATACTGCGAACCTTCTCCTTGGTCCTTTATGGTTTGCAGTTGCGAGTATGCAGTCTGCAAAATGTCTATTTGTGAGTCTAATAGGATCATCTTGTTTTGAAGTGAATACACCTGAATTTGAAAACCCGAAACTGCCGCCCTTTTATGCTGTATGTATTCTCAAAACAATCGCCCAAAAATCTAAATCTCATCGGGAGAAATTGCATTCAAATGCCATTTAGTGTTGCCATCTATTGATGAAATAAAAAATCACATTAGAACGCGGGAAACGCGTTTGTTATGTTCAAAACATTGAAAAAACTAGATAGACGCGTGTAGCGCATCCGTACGTTGGGGGGAAAGACTCGGAAGTGCGATCGTAATGGTCTAAGAGTTAAATCTGCAAAGTAACTGTCATATCCAAACACCTTCCGATCTTTTTTTATTCGACTCCCGATTAAGAGTCATAAAGCTCCCAGACTTGTTCATATACTGACTACACCAACGCTTTTGGATTCAGTGTTTTAAATTGTACAGGTTCAAAGCGATGGCTTCTTATATTTTCTTTTTGTTTGAGGTCAATCCTTGGATACACATTTTTTACCAAGAAAAAATAAGCTGGGAATATTTTTAATAGAACAACGTTTTTCAGCAGTCTTTTAAATTATAACTCGTAAGACTTTATAAAATACTTTAAAAATGAGGCAACATCTCTACACGTAGTAAAAATGTCAGAACTTCCTTTATTAGGGAAACTATCTGCTTCTTAAAACTGGTTTGTGAAATTCTGTTAATTTTTCTGATTTTTTGAAAATGTTCTCAATCTTCAAAGGGAAGTGCAAAAACAGGTTTCATTTACTGTTTTATAAATGTTTACAATTTCACTGATATTAATTTATTTATGAACTGTTATAAAAGTTTAAGTGTTTTGAAGATATGATCTAAAAATGAATAATTCCTTCTACGTGCTGTATTATAAAAAAATGAGATTTGTTACTGAAATTAAAATATGAACAAAGTTTTTTTTTAAATTGTCTCTAGATCACTTAATCACTTTGAAGTAATAAATCACAGGCAGAGAACTATCACTTTGATAACACACCGTGTTTTTCTTATCACAAACAGACCATTAACCATGCTCCTAAAGCAGTTCCGTTATGCAAATGTTGTTTCTTTAAGTATGTGGTAATTGCTTCTCGCTGCATTTCCTTTTATTGTACAACATTAACATTTTAGTTTGATGCAATAATGCGCCAGGTTTTTCTTTTTCTTTATAAAAGTAGAAAAATGCGACTGAACAAACTTTAATTTAGATTAAAGACCGCGAATAAAGGAAAATAATAAATGCGGTTGTAGGAAGACATGAAAAATCTTTTTGTTTTTCGTCAAAGTGATAGATGAAAAAAATTTCCTATTTTGTGCTAAGGTAAAGTAGAGATTTATAAAACACATTTTAAAGAATCTTTACAAAAATTGTAATTGATTTGTACATTGTGGATGATACTTAAAATTAAGTGCGTATAAAAAAAACATGCAATTTTTGAAAACTTTTCTCTTTAAATTACTGGAAAAATACTGAGCATAAAATTACTTTACAATTAGACATTAATTCTCTAGGGAACATGTATCTGAAATATTCACCCCAATTGATTCTATCTTGATTTACAGACTGATCAAGGTTAATTTCTCTCTTTTTTCATTTACGATTGAAAGAACTCTGATAGAAATACATAGAAACCCGTATGTATGGACATTATATGGATTCTAACTCGGATGAGTGATTTGTATTTATAAAAATATAGTTAGATTAATGATTATATTGAGTATTGTTTTACTTCATTTTATAAGAGAGTACTTAATTTTTTAATGATACTATTTAACTTGAATATATTTTAGGCTTTAATTTTTAAGCAGAACACTTCATATAGCATTATATTTTGGTGCTTTTTAAGGTTTGGTTTCGAGCGCTACGGTCAACTTTTTGCTACACAAGGGCTAATTAGACCGGGACCTACAGTTTAAGGCTGATTCCGAACGATTACAAAAATTCATGCCAACATTGGGACTCGAATCCACAGGATCTGAACTGAATGCCAGCGACCTAGCCATTCGGCCATCAACCGGCCTATGTATGTTTTTAAGTCATAAATCTTAAGACTGGAAGCGTGACTTATTGCTTTGGATAAATAACTTTTTTTTTAAAATAAGATTTCGGGCATAGATTATTTAAAATAAACATTATTAGTTACTATTCTTTATAAGAGTAAAATTTCTTCATGTGGAATATACAGTTAATAGGTAACTACGAATTAAAACAAAGGTAATATTTATTGTTGCTATGAAAAGTGAAGTAGAAATTTATAAAACACATTTTGAAGAATTTTTAGAAAATTGCAATTAATTTGTGCATGGTAGATAATATTTAAAATTAAGTGCGTCTAAAAAAACATGCAATTTTTGAAAACTTTCTCTTTAAATTATTTGAAAAATACTGAGCATAAAATTGCTTTAGAATTAGACATTAATTCTCTCGGGACCATGTATCTGAAATATTCACCCCAATTGATTTTATCTTGATTTGCATTCACTGAGCAAGGTGAATTTACCTCTTTTTCTTACGACTGAAGGAACACTGATAGAAATACTTAGAAACCCGTATGTATGGACATTGTATGGATTCTAACTCGGATGAGTGATTTGTATTTATCTAAATATAGTTCGATTAATGATCATATGTCACGATTATTTTGCACCATTTAGTAAGAAAGTTCTTTATCTTTTAACGATACTAGTGAACTTTGATAAATTCTGAGCTTTAACTTTTGAGATAAAATCACTTTATATAGCCTTATATTTTAGTTCTTTTTAAGGTATAAATATCAAGACTGGAGGCGTGACTTATTGCTTTAGACAAATGACTTTCTTTTAAATAAGATTTCGACACATAAATTATTTCAAATAAACATTATCAGGTACTGTTCGTTTATAAGAGTAAAACTTCTTCACATGGGATGTGTAGTTTATAAATAACTATGAATAAAATAATTACAAGATAAAAAGGACTTTTTATATACCATGTTTTTAAATTTTCTGTTGAATCATATAAACTTGACAATTCTATGTATTAATAAATAATTTTTAAAATTTTTTTTGATGAATTATCCCATCAACTTGAAAGAAAATGAATTGGAAGTTAACTTGCGTTTAAATTTTCGTTCCCGTCTCAGCCGACAGATGGCTTCACCAGTCTACAAAAAAAATTAACTGAAAATAATAAAAACATGGTAAAAATATGCTTAAAAATGGCTAAAAGTATTAAAAAATGCATTGTCATCGTGTTCTGAGCTGTTCTAAATGTTTCAAATAACTAGCTAGTCGGGAAATTAGTTAAAAATCGATTGAAAATTTGTACTGGACAAACACACAAACACACACACAAACAAGAAAGCAAGTTAATAAAAACATGGTAAAAAGGGTAACATTTATTTTTGTTTTGAATATAGAAAATATATAGCATTTATGTTGATGTCTTCTGTAAACTAGAAATTTTCATAATAGAGATGGAAATTTGACAATAGATAGTATAGACCCTATAAAGAATCTGAATTACGCAGAATTCTTTAATTTTAATTTTAATATGAGTTTAATTAAAATCAAAATTTCTTTAAAAAAGAAAATTACGTTTCTTCCGAAAGTGTAGCTTGTATGTAAGCTTTGGATGAGGGACTTTCGATGCGCATAAATAATGGATACATATAACCCGAAAAATACTAATAACTAAAATGGAAATTGCATTTCCTCTCGTTATATGAAGAACAAACACTTACAAAATACCTTATATTTATACGTTAAAATTTACTTGAGATTGAAAATTTGCCTAATTTGTTGACAGAAAATTTTAGACAGTAAAATTTCGAATTATTTTAGACATTTTGTATGTCTTACGATTTTAGACAATTTATGCGTTCATTATTTTGTATTGACTGAGACAATAAATCTACTCATTTAGTAACGAACTTAAAATTATATTGACTGAAAAATGTTTGCATTACACATTTCGAATTAGTGAAAGGCCTATTGTCTACTTATTTTAACCTACCATTCATTGACACATGCCAAATTGTTTCAATGTTCTTACAACTCACTTTGAATACTTTCATTAATTTATTTCTTTTTCGATTATTTTTCTCCGCTTTAATTGACACCACTCATTACGTAAAGTATCCTGATTAATGAACCAGAATACTCCTGGCAATGAGTGGTATCATTACTCATCCATTGTATACAAAAAGCGCCATTTACTTTAAATTATCTGTAATGGGATATTTAGGGTAAGACAAAGAGTTTAAATTACACCTTGGGGAGTTCGAAGGGCATCTCGATCATCGACAATGGTCCAGTAACATTCTTGAACTGTTTGCACATTCTTATGCATCTCTTTTTCTGGTTTGAGAATCAATAATTCAGTAATTGATCTGCTTGTTGGTGAGGCCCATTAGTTCATTGGCTTTTTATTTGACTAATCGGAGTATAATGAGTAAGATCCATTAGGCGTAATTTCAGATTATACACGTTTAACTAATTTTGAGCTCAAATAAAGGGGATATATGTATTCATATATATATATATATATATATATATATATATATATATATATATATATATATATATATATATATATATATATATATATATATATATATATATATAAATATATATATATATGAAGCCCGGTGGAGTAGTGGTTAAAAGCATCAAGCTGCTATCCCACTGGTCCAGGACTCGACCCTGCGACTGGGCAAGATCGACTCAGCCTTTCATCCATTCAGTGGGTCGATAAAATGAGACCAAGCATGCTTGGGAACAAAACTCTGGGGGTCCCACGTCAGGTTGTCCACCTGACTGAGATATATGCTGTATGGCAACCCAAGCTCCAAGGTCAAGAAAAGCGGAGATGGGTACCGACGGCCCTGGTCCACATCGGACTGTTGCGCAGTGAGTTTTATATATATATATATATATATATATACTCCACTGGGTATGTGTGTGTGTGTGTGTGTAAGTAAGTGTAATAGCACGGGGCATCATTCAGGATTCATGAACGCTGGTAGTCGTGGACGCTGCGGAACGACCTAGGTGAGGCATTGAAGGGGCACACATAACACACAGAGCGACGAAGCACACATTGACGATACACAACCCCAATCACTGAATAGTTATCCTTGGAATATTTATTTAATTTCAACACATCATGCAGACATCAAAGAAGGGATGGCACAAAAGGATGATATAGGCATGTAGTGAACTTGAAGACACCATTCGGTAAGCGAATGTATACAGACCGGATAGTCGAAGCGTAGTGGTGTAGGTTTACCGCAAATACCCAGATTCTCCACTGGGTATGTGTGTGTATGTGTGTGTGTGTGTGTGTAAGTAAGTGTAATAGCACGGGGCATCATTCAGGATTCATGAACGCTGGTAGTCGTGGACGCTGCGGAACGACCTAGGTGAGGCAATGAAGGAGCACACATAACACACAGAGCGACGAAGCACACAGTGACGATACACAACCCCAATCACTGAATAGTTATCCTTGGAATATTTATTTAATTTCAACACATCATGCAGACATCAAAGAAGGGATGGCACAAAAGGATGATATAGGCATGTAGTGAACTTGAAGACACCATTCGGTAAGCGAATGCATACAGACCGGATAGTCGAAGCGTAGTGGTGTAGGTTTACCGCAAATACCCAGATTCTCCACTGTCAACTTTCTAGTAGTAGTTCTTAAAAGAAAACTAGACTTGGTTACGAAAAAAATCTTATTTATTGTAGTTACGATCGTTTACTAAATTTCTTGAATACAAAAATACAAGGACTATAATAAGCTATATGCATGGGCGATGAAAAGCTCCAGTTAACATGAGCTCAAAACATGATGACCTCTCAGGTCAATGCTAACAGTAGTAATGAAAAATGAGAGCAAAAATATCAAGAAGATTAGCTCCCCCCCACAGTCTGCAAGCCGAACTGAAAGGGGTGCTTAAGCATAAAAAAAGTGAGCAGCTAGTTATCAAAAAAATGTAGCTCTATCTGAATCTAACTGAGTAATCTCTTTTCATTCTGGACAAAGCGCAACACAGGCTAGGGTTCTATTAACTTAATTTTAAACTAAAGTATCGCCAAATACGAGGAAAGCCTACCGGTGTGCCTAGGCGAGTAGTATCGGACTTCATCGGTAAACGCTGAAAACAACAAACCTTCGTAACTAGAAAAACGGCGATTCACCGCCAACAAAAAAGCCAAGTAGGAGTGAAAAGAGTGGAATGGCCGTTGATTGGTCTTAGCCAAGAGTGGCGTTAAGCGGCGCCGAATATGATTGGCGAAACTCGTTTGAGCCCAAGAGGAGAACCTTTTAAGAATTTTCTCACGGGGATGGTTGGCGTCGCCAACAGATGTCGTAGATTAAAGTCTGGGAAATGAATACGGAATGTCCGCGCCATTGTACCTAATGGCAATTAAAAAGCAATTTCTACGACCCCCTAGATGGAAAACGTCCGGTCCTTTTTAACAGGTCGGCAACAAGCCATAAAACATTCAATTATCTGTACGAGGAAATTGCAGTTTCAAATAAATGAAACTACTTTTAAATTGGGATCTTGGAAAAAAATACATTGCTGAACATAATAGCCGATGCTATCAGTAGATAGAACTGGAGTAAAGACATATCATTTTAGACCTCCCACGTTAAAAAGGGGCGATACATGAATTATGCTGAAATGCTTATAGCGAAAGATCCTAAGATTAATATTAACATTACAAACATTAAGGTGATTACATCCTTTAAATTAATAATTACTCGTATTTAAAGTAGGTGCAATTAATAAGAAAACTGTAACGATAAAATCCACGTTACATTGCTTATATACTCATATCTCGCGAGAGTGCACCTCGTAATGAAACACAGTGTATAAAAACATAGTATGTATTTCACACCTCCCCTTTCCCACTTAGACTAGGCCTATGACAACAAGTCGATCGCGACACATTTTTAAGATAAAAAGTAGATCTTCTATACGCAAAAGTTGGCCACACCTGTCCTATAGGGTTAATGTCTGGAGATCTGGCTGGTCAATCCATTCGGCGAATATCCTCACTCTCTAGAAATTCGTCGACCAGAAGAGCTATATGTGTTCTCGCGTTATCGTCCATTAAAATGAACTCAGGGCCAACTGCACCCCTGAAAAGGCGAACATAGGGCTCCAAGACCTCATCCCTTTACCTCACACCAGTCACAGTGCCTCTTTTAAAGACATGGAGAGGTGTGCGGCCATCCAACATGATGCCTGCCCAGATCATTAAACCTCCTCCGCCATAATGGTCGATTTCGCGGACATTGGAGGGTAGGTAGTGGGTCCCTGGTTCTCTCCATATGAACATACGGCGAGAATCGGTGTTTAGGCTGAACCGGGACTCATCAGTGAAGAGAACGGTCGCCCATTGATCCATACTCCAATCTCTATGCTCTCTGCATCATGATAAACGGATTCTCCTGTTCGTAGAAGTGAGCGGGATGAAAACAGCAGGTCTTCTTGCAAACAAAGCTCTCTCATGAAGTCTTTTGAAAAACAAACCTTTCTCATGAAGTCACCCTTGATACACGGGTTCCTGTGGCTGCATACAAGTCACGAGAGAGCTGAGAAGCTGTAGCACTCCTGTTACGCCTCGTTATAATCGACAAATGGCGATTTTTTCTGGCTGTGGTGGCTCTTTGACTACCATGTCCAGGCTTTCTCCCGATGGATCCGGTATCCTGGAACTGTTTCCATAAGTTACACACGACGCTGGGCGTTAAATTGAACTCTCTACAAATTTGGACTTGAGATTGGCCTGCTTCTAGCCTCCCCACAATTCGCCACCTCATTCCATCATCTAAACGTCGGGGGTTACTCATTTTTACTGTTACAATTTGAAATTAACCGATTGCTGCAAAATAACACCAAGAAATTCGCTGAGGTGTGCTAGCGAATGAAATGCGTCTTAACTTATGCGCGCTTATAAAGCCTGTTTCTCTACTGGCTCCGTCTACACACACCTCTACGCTTACGTATTTGACGTACAAGATTTGCATGTTTGTCTAGAAGCAGTGGTTTTACATTCAGTTCAGTTATTTTCATGAAATTCGATAAAATATGCAAATTCTCTTAATTTATGTCACCAGTGTATATTGTTGATTAGGTTGTTTATTTTTAGATCACAACTGGGCAAAAGGGGTTGTACTTTATTGATAGGAAACAAGAATAATTCAAAATACGTATTAATAATGGTGAGGAGATATTATTACTTACACACACACACACACACACATATATATATATATATATATATATATATATATATATATATATATATATATATATATATATTAATTAGAGAGGGAGAGAGGTAACGGGAAAACGTGTCCTCCTAAAATACATTTAACGCGTATTATAAATCCTCTTTTCAATAAAGTACAACCATGTTCTAAAAATCTGATCTATGAATAACATAATTGATAGTTTATATTTGCCTTTAATACACGTGTTGCTGAATCTTTTCCAGGCACTTGAAATATTCCATTCTCGCAATCGATGCTTGAAATCCAAATAACATTACCATATATGGTACGACCCGAAGGCCTCAGTAAAGTTTGTATATAATAAATAAGGCCTGTTTTCAAGTTCCTACGTATTAATAAAACTCAGAAACGCGATTGACCAAAGCCGGACTATATATCACTACTAATTGCATTCCCGGGAAAATCACTATGTTGGAAACCACGCGATTAAATCTAACCAATTAATTTATTACAACCCTGGTTGCGGAATAAGAAAATAGTCATTTTATAATTGCCTGAACGGAAGATCTTTCTCTCTTCTCTTCTAACTCACACTTGAAAGTAGCTGCTGTAAAAATTACGTCTTATGTAATCGCGTATCTTTCTTTCCACGTCCCGGCAAAATTCGATGGGCACTTCTGCAAATCTGTCTTCATTATGAATAAAGTTAGTTCAATGGGTAATGACTGTGTAATTTACATATCTCTTCTCTGGCTTCCCTGTTTTGTTTTTCTTTCAATCTTCAGTCATTCACGATTGCATCCGCAATAAGTTTTTTAAATGAATAAGCAGCTATTCTCCTACCAACGAGCGACTGCTTTATGTGGGATCTACGCCTTCCTTTTAAATTCAATCTTAAATTCAATTCATTCTTTTTACGAATTTTATCACACATACACACACACACACACACACACACACACACACATATATATATATATATATATATATATATATATATATATATATATATATATATATATATATTACTCGTATTGAGGGACGTTAGGGTGGAGTGAAAAAGTGTCGATGCAAAATAGTTAAACACAATGTAGTTACACTATTTCTTTTTTAGCACAGTTACATCACCTTAATTTCTGGGAACTAATTTAACTCAGTACTATTTCAATAAAAAATTCTACTTTACACAATATCACTAGTTCTTATTTTACTTCATATTAAAAAAATTCTTAACACCTTTTAAGTTCAGATCAAGCTATTAATTACGGTTATTACATTCAACAATTTAATTCTCCTAATTCTGAGCAAACAACCAAAATATTACTCACTAAACTACGGTTGGATACCAGCACAAAAGAGAAACAGAATGGTACTCACAATTTGATGTGATGACTGGCATCTAGTTGGCACTGCAGCAAGTTTATCAGATGGCACAAGAACGTCTAACGTTCTACTCTAATTCACAGGATACACACACCCACGATAGCACTTTCACCAGTCTCTTCGGAGGCGTGGGTTCGAATCCCACCGCTGCCACCAAATTTATGAATGAATATATACCTTCTGTAGCGAAATGAGGTTCGCAGTTTCAACAAGTAGATGAACTAAACACACCAGGTATAAATCACTCGATACTTAAACAAAACAAATGCAATTTATTGAGAAAATTGATGATGATGAGATATGTACACTGCACAGATGCAAGATGAACTTCGTAATCTTAAGAAATCACACTCGATTTAATCGGCGTGCGGCGGAGTAAGAACAAAGAAGTCCGTTGGCTAGCAGAAACTGACTCTGCTTCAATGATGAAGAAACGGCACTTCGTCCTGATGGGAAAAGGGGCTCCCCAAATATCAACAGTGGTGACCACTGCACGCACCCGGTAGCGATGAAAATATAAAAATAAGGAGAAGGGACTCCTCACTGGTAAATGCGGTAGCAAAGGCTACTTCCACGAAGACTGGTCTCCGAACAAAATTAGCGGAGTATGTTTACCCCTACAGAAACTTAATCGTCGCTGCAAACAGTCACAAGGGACTCTGAACCTCTAAGGGCGGCCACCCGGCTGCTCTCACACTGGATCCGCCACGGTCAGGAACAAAAGACGCAAGCCACGGGCAAGAGGTCCATTTTCTTTTATAGGAGAGCCTCCACCGGATATTGCATCACTCTCCGGAAAGTTCGAACGATCTAGCACAAGTGAGCAACGGAAATGTGTTTCCTGTTGCGATAATGAAATATTTTCCCCGGGTCTAAAGCGGCCGCCTTTTTAGTTTGTCCTCAAAGCCATTTCAAAGAGCCTGAAAGGGCCGCTTCGGTCAATGCGAAGGGCACGAGTCCTTTTGTTTAGGCACGCGGCGCCTCCAGGATGCTGCTTAACAACTGATAGTTCATGAATGAAAAGCACCTGGAGTCTCCTGTCATTTATAACTGACGTCAACCGGTGTCACCCGGTTTGTACGATCGACTAAATCAAGAAAAATGACCGAGGCCTCCTAACGTTCTGTGGAACAAGTCTATCGGATGAACAAAGGGAAATGCCGTCAGCATTTTGCCACCTCAGTGGTCCGGTTTCTTTGATGACTCTCAGGCCGAGATAGAAGAATTTCTTTTGTTAACGGAGAGGTTGAAATGCAATACTCTACAATATATATATATATATATATATATATATATATATATATATATATATATATATATATATATATATATATATATATATATATATATATATATATATATATATATTACTCGTATTGAGGGACGTTAGGGTGGAGTGAAAAAGTGTCGATTTTGACTTTTTTGTAAATTACTCTTAGCTTGGGTGCAGGAAAGTTGTTACTCTGGATCAATAACAACATGCTAAAAGGAATTTGAAATCTGATAATATTTTGAAGTGCCACAATGACCTTGAAGAACTGAAAAATCAAAGAAAAAACAGATATGCGTCAAAAATTGCCATTCTTTAAAATCTTTAGAAATCTTTTAACTTGGGTTTAAAAGAGTTGCTCATTTCTATCAATATGAGCATCAAAAATTATTAGCATACATAAATATCTAGAGGTATCACAATGAGACTGATAATCCAGAATTTCAAGGAAAATCAGATTTTTTACAAAACATTTAATTTTTACATAAGGAAAGCGCAATTGAAATGACAATGATAATTCGCATTATTTATGCTTTGAATAACATTTAAGTGAAAGATTAGATAAGATTCTATGAAACTATTTGAAAAAATTATTATCATAATCAGCCTTTGTGTTAAACTTTTTCATTATGGATCGTGATTTCAGTCTTGATCGAATGTATCCATCCCTTTCATTTTCAAAAACAGCTGCAGAAGCTTCTGTTACTAATCGAACAGACCGTTCCACATGTTGAGTCTGACATGGTAATTTCGGAAAAGTTAGAACTTTATCTTCATTAATACACATCATGATCTCGTCTCGGCTAAACGATCTTGTCAAAGGCGGTTCAACATTAACATAGTTATCGTGACTTATCATTTCATAATAATCTTTGGCTTCAAAGTTCAATTTGGGGACCATGAAGTATCGAATGCCTTCCATTGACCTCTGCTGATTATTGGCTTTCAGCACACGTCTAAGAGCTAGTTGTCTAATAGTAGCATTTTCATCAGTCATCATGGCTAATAACATGTTCTCTGGGTGAGCGAAAAATGAATTCCTCTTTATTACATTATCAACTACTTTCTTTATATTCTGAGGACGATATCTGCTGAATGCTACCATTTTCCATAAATGTCGAGGACCTTCACAGCAATCTGATTTGGTTTTGATTGCAAACCAAACTGGTACATAAACATTAATTATGTATGTGGCCAGAGTTACAAGATTTACAGACGGATCAATTGATGAAATGTACAAACGGAGTATTCGGCTTGCAGTAGTCAGCCACCTTGAATGGGTCATTGGTCCAGGTTGTATATTGGCTAACTCTTGGCTGCAACAACCCGACATAATAGCTGTGGCGATGTTATATAAAAATTTTTGATCATTACTTAATTCTTTTACATCAACTTCTGGCAATACACTACCCTCAATCCTGTTATATTTTTGAACTGGTAAAACACAATTTTTCAGAGCCTTTCCAATTGGTCCCGAGAAAGAGTTTGGACCATGGGTTTCACCATCAAGGTTGATTAACAGGTGCCTCAGTGGAAGTTCATTTGTGTGGAGGAGGCACACAAACCAATGAAGAGGCTTATTATAATGTACTTCTAATAAACGAATTACACCTCTTTCACAACCAGTATTTACATTTGTTCCATCGCATCCTACTGCAGCTAAATCATCTGTCATAAACATATCTTTAGACAAAAAGGTTGTAATACTGTTTTTAATATTCAAAGAAGTCCCTGATAAAGGTGTGATATGACCCAGATATTCAGAATTTGGCTCTTTTAACAAAACCACATGTTCTTCCAGGACATTGATAGGATGGGGTTTTCCACCTTTTAGCACTGTCTTTCTGGTTCTGTCCTTTCTACCATCAAAATAAATTGCTTGCAGCATCATTTTATTTTGCTGTACATTAAATTGAAGTTCCTTTCGAAGCTTTTGCCTCTCTCTTCTCAGTTTACTGCGATCTATAACTAATGATGTGTCACCGTCACTCACAAGGCCCATATCTTGGAGTAAAGCCGATGAAACAGCTGCAGCACTGCGATCTGATAGCCCCCATCTATCGCATTCACGAGCCAATGTTGGGAGAGACTCACGCATTTGACTACTAGAGGGCAGTTTTCCGATCTTCGTTTCTGCTGAATCGACTACGCATACGCTTTCTGAAGTATACTTTGTTTCTCTTAAAGAGGGAATAAAATTGCAATTACCTTGTTGTACCACCACTTGATCATCGTAAACATTTGTGCTACGTTTATCAGTACAATCATCTGATCTTGATAATTTAGAAATTTTCGATACTGCTTCCTGTTTCTGCTTTCGTTTCTCCCTTTGTTGTATCTGCTTTGTAACCTTCTGATCAATACTACCAATCATCATCTTCCTGTTAGTCCGCTGGTCAGTAAGAAATTCTCTCTCCTTCACGGGCACTTTTCTCGACTTTTCACATGAACAATACTCAAATGACTTACATTTACAAGCTGCAATATCAAATAACTTTTTTGCAGTTTCCTTAAATGCTTTTACCTGACTTTTATAACTCGCACAACTAGATCTTTGTTTATAAGGTTAAAGAAGCTTACGATATTTGCTATGATATTCACCCAACAAACACAAGACTGACGGCAACTTGACGGGCCGGTTCTGGAGGCGCCGGTAGAGCGATAGGCTCGGGGAAAATGATCCGTACCGTTGCCGGGTGATTTACGAAACTCCGACGGGGAATCCCGTAGTGTGTACCCGTTTGAGGGCCGGTGATGGTTGGATGGGAATCGACCCGAAACCGCTTTCCCTCTAACGTCCCGGAATCGATAGTCCGATTCGTAACCACAAGTAACAGAAATCTGCATCAGAATTATGGATTTGAAAGGGAAGGCGAAGATTAAATTAAACAGACTTTTCATAAATATTTATTTCACTTTTGTGAAACTTCTTTTGCACGAAAAATTCACATAATTTTCCTTGTATGAAAAGATTGTATTATATCAGAAGTATACGGCTGACATAATATAATCTTTCGGTTATACTATGTGATATATGCATAATATATATCATCTACATGTTTAATGTGCTAAGCCGACTTTTTGGGTAGTCCGTGAGAGAAAACTACTGCATCAATTTACTTCATTTTGGTCTTAAACGAAAGATTATAATCTGTAGATTTGTTAAATTTGGTTTTTGTGACAGCAATTTCTATTAATTAGCGATAATTTACAATTTACAATTGATTTTTACGCATGCTCAGTGGCATGTTTAAATCTGTCTTTAGAAACTCACTGTTTCCGCGCACGCTCAGTGACATGTTTTAATGATAAACACTTTTATTCCGAGAAGTCTCTCTAGATCTATCTCTGCCTTATTTATTTTTATGATAATTATATTTGTGAAATACAACAGTAAACCTCATGGAAATTGTTTATTTCATGCTGTTTAATTAGCGAAAATTTACAATTTAAAAAAATTGCTTTCTGCACATGCTCAGTGACATTTTTAAATCTGTCTTTAGATACTCACTAAGCGCGAAGCCGCTTAAACACAATTTGTTTCTGCGCATTATTATGATTTTCAACATTTGACAATGATGTGTTGAATATAATTTGTGTATTAGTACGTTCATTTACTATCTAGCCGTCATGTTTTGACAGACATCAACTATTGTTAGATTATATTAATTTATTTTTGGCTTTTATATAGAAATGAAATAAACATCCACTTACAAATGGATAATTTTTTCGATCAAGAGTTTATACACAAGAGAGCAAAGAGTAGTACCTGCCTAAATTTGTTTTTCATTTTGATTAAGACGGACTTTTCGGCAGACTCTCTTGGATGCCAAAGCGGGTATCTATCTGGCGCTTCATTTCATACTCAGGTTCCCTGCGATTTACTTGGCAACCCTACCACCAGTTGCATTGGGCCAATATCAATTTCGTTAGCCGCTACATTTCGTTTTTTGGTAGACCGCTGGGTTACACTTATTTGGACTTCTAATTTTTCGGTGATGGTGTTGATAATTATTTCATGATTTAAATATTTCGTGACGCAGGAATTGGAGCCATTTTTCTATAGAAACATCACCATTTTAGCTTATTTTCGGCACTTTTTTTTTCGGGGGGGGGGGTAACTATATTGATTTTGTAATGAATAACATGACCGTTTTTATTTATCAGAAGATAGATATATTCATAGCATAAAGTAAAATACTTCGAGTGACAGTACTCTTTTAAATGAAATTGCGTCCGAATGCATTTCAATAGATGTTTAACATATTAAACACTAAAAACATATCATACATTTTTAAACCTCTATACAGTCATAATATTGTTATTAAAATATTGAGGTAAATTGAATTTTATTCGTCATTTTTACAGTATTTATTCGCATACTTTATAGCTAGTGATGTATAGAACAATAAAGATTGAATCTAGGAAATGAAATAAAAATAATTGATGACTGAAAATAAATTTCACATAGCAGACCAACGTATATGTAAATGTAGGTACAAATACTTTATAAGTTTTAACACCCATTGATATGAACTGTATTCATATTTTTCGAATATGCTTAATAAAAGCAAACTCCATCTCATCAGAGATAAAATTAGAAAGTGTGTGTTTGTATGTATGTAAATGTTGACAGTAATTTAGTAGCTTTTAATGTGCTAGTAAATACAGGGCAGTTTCTAGGGTAGCTGCCATACGTGTGCGAGAATAATTCCCCCCCCCCTCATACCGTATGGATTAATTGAAATTTCTCTGAAATATTTTTACCTTAAATGAAACAACGAATTACAGAAAATATTATAAATTCAGTTTATTTTTTAATTTTATAACCTAACATAATAATTATTAATGTATTGATATAACAACTAAATGAATACGTTATATTAAATACATACAACACATATCTATTAATACATATACTTAATAAGTCAGTCAAAAAGATAATCTTTGCTTTCCTTGCTTTTTTTTTTGCAAATTCTGTTATAATATCTGATCATCTATATCTTCCGAAATGTCCTTTTCGATGCTAATAATAGATAAGTCTGAAAGCCTTTCTTGTCCCATTGTAGACCTCAAATAATTTTTTATTATTTTAAGTTTTGAAAAGCTTCTTTCCCCGCTAGCCACAGTCACAGGCAATGTTAATAAAATTCGTATGGTAATCACTAAATTTGGACACGGATAGATGAGGTTGTTTGTAAATAGGTATTGAATCACATTTAACGCGTTCATTTCAAGAGAAATATAGAGGGCAATGTTGTCAGTTTCATCGCATAAATCTTCAGCTATAATATATTTTTCATTTTTAAATGGATCATGTAACATACTTTCCACATATTTACATTTTGTAGACCTATTTGATTTATCTGTTTCAAGGAAATCTTATATTGAAATAAATCCCCAAAAAATGCTCCCTAATTTCCATTTGCTTTGATTTATTACTTAATAGAACAAATCTTACTACAACAGTAAGTCGGTCTTCGTTGCTTAGATCAGGGGTGGAATCTAAAATAGTAGAATAATATTTACAAAATTTTAAGAGTGATATTATTTCAAGTATTATTTTTTTGTTCCAAAAGGGAAATAGTTCATTTTGAATATGAACACCTACAGTGGGGTCAAAATGTGTTCGTACACTTACGATTTTCAATGAAATAGGGATCTATCCATTAATTAAAATGAATATTACAGAATGGGCATTTAATAATAAGATTTATAATCTATTCTTAACAAAACTATATGAAATATTTTGAAAACATAGTAAAACTTTATTTTTAAGACACCAATAATCAAAAATTAACAAAAACTATCTCACAAAAGTCATCGTCCACTGAAATATTTTCGGATAAATTCATAACTAAAATTATCGCCTGGCGTTTTATTTTTATTTTTGAATTGTGGTGGCATTTAAAATATCATTTGGCTTTAAATTTTGCTTGCCTAATCCGTAATATTCTATTTATTATTTAAAAATGGCTTGCAAAGAAACAACAAACAGCATTGATCGAAAATTGATTATTTTTCATCATAGTTGTGGTAAATCAGTTCGGAATGTTGCTAAATTACTTAATTTATCCCATTATACTGTGCAGTATGTGATAAAACGCTTTAAAGAAGAAAATCGGATCAAAATCAAGATAAGAAAAGGTCGTCCGGCAATGTTAACAAAACGTGATCAGAGATTTTTAATTAGAAAATTTGTGAAAAATCTACGTTTGAGTGCTGTAAAACTTTCTGCAGAATTTAATGAAACATTTTCTACTTCAATTTCACCTGCAACTGTTCGATGAGTTCTCAGAGCAGCTGGATTATATGGGCGTTCTGCCCGTAGAATTTTTTTTGTGAGTGAGAAAAACAGAAAGCTCGGGCTTTCCTTCGCACTATCAATGATTAATAAGCCCCAAACCTATTGGAATAATGTCTTATTTGCCGATGAAAGCAAGTTTAACATTTTTGGTTCCGATGGGCGTATAATTGTATGGAGAAGAAAAAATGAGGAACTTAATCCTAAGAACTTAGTAGAAACAGTTAAGCATGGCGGTGGAGGTGTCCTTGTGTGGGAGTGCATGTCAACATCAGGACTAAGTAATTTGGTATTTATTGATGGCATAATGAATCGTGCTGTTTATATAAATATTTTAAGAGACAATTTAAAATTATCAGCCTAAAATTTGGGTATTTGAAATTTTTAATTTTTTAAAATCAAGATAACGATCCTAAGCCCACGGCTCTCAACGTTCGCCTCTGGTGTCTCTATAATTGTCCACAAGTTTTGAAAACACCACCTCAATTGCCAGATTTAAACTCAATAGAACATTTTTGGAGAGAACTGGAGGTTCGAGTATGAAAACACGACATTTTTAAAAGAAAAAGGGAACTAAAAACAATTATGATGGAAGAATGGATGAACATTGATGCAGATATTACAAAAGAACTAGTGCAATCTATTCCCAGACGTTTAAAAGCTGTTGTTGATGCTAAAGGATATCCTACTAAATATTAATTTAACGAAAAATTAGAATATTTTCTTATAAGTAGAGATTTTTTTACAAGTGTTCGATGACTGTTGTGGGATAAAGTTTTTGTTACTTTTTGATTACTGGTTTCTTAAAAATAAAGTTTTACTATGTTTTTAAAATATTTCATGTAGTTTTGTTAAGAATAGATTATACATCTTATTGTTAAATACGCATTCTGAAATATTCACTTTAATTAATGGATAGACCCCTATTTCATTGAAAATCGTAAGTGTACGAACACTTTTGGGAGCCACTGTAAATAATGAGGCATATTTGATGGATTTCTGCTGATTCTAGTGAGGTGCTCTGATATTTTAATGAAAAAATATCATGAAGTTTCCTTACCTGTGAAATATTTTTATTGGTCAGCAATCACAAAATCCAGCACAAAAATTAGAGAAAAAAAGCTTTGTTTTTCAGTTGTTGAGGTGGACACGTTCAAAATTAATATAGTGCAAATTATCCCGGGCCGTGATTTATAGGCCCAGGGCATAAAATAGTATTTTCCTGCAACCTGACAAAAACCGCCCTAACCGACGCTATTTGATGGGTTAAAACGTGTGAAAACAAAAACGAAAAATGTATTTCCCAACTGGTTGCTACGTGGAGTAGCGGTTTTAAAACCAATGTAGTTTTGTTTATTTCCAGTTATACTTGTAAAATTCATTTTTAACTCTAAGTAGTTATCTAGCATAATGATAATATATTTATATTCATTATTTTACTAATAAATTAGTTTTAAGTTTTTTTAACCGCGCATCTGCCCCCCCTCCCCCTCTCGACTTTCCAGCTGTGTGTTGTGCCTCGCTTGGGGTAGTGAGATTCCTTTGTGTCCTCCCTCCGTGGACACTTGCAGGTGCATGTAGCAGAAAGGACCGTTTTCTGAGAAAGAGTGGGGGGAGGGGTAATTCTAAAAATAGACGGGAATGCTCTTTGGGCAGTCGCCAATCTTTTATACAGGACGTATAAAAATTGGCGATGTTGTTTTGGCGAAACTTATGGCACACGCTATTTATGCCAATTATATTCCGACACAGTTAATGTCTGCAGTTCTCTACATGGTTGAACATTTCCTATCTCTCCGATGCTCGACTGTGTGGGATTTTCTTTATTTCCAACATTTTTTTAATATACCGTCATTGGACAATGACAGAGAGGTATGTTTATATTTTGTACTTGTTATTTTAAATAAACTTCGTAAATTTTCTCGAGAAAAGAAAATTATAATATTTTATATAGAGGAAATTTATTTCATTCTTCTCAAAGTTAAAAGTGAGGTGTAATATATATTTGAAAATCACGAATTACACGATTATATAATCTTAATTTATATAATTTATTTGAAAATGATTTAAAATTAAAATTGAATGTAGTTCAATGTTTTATAAAGTTTGTTCAGTCCTTTTTTCAGTCTTATCGTATTCAGCAATATAAGACTGTAGGATGACAGAATATTATTATTTTTATCACCAAAGAATAAACTTATCAAGACGTATTTGAAGATGTCTCAAAACAAAATATTTCTTGAACAGCTAAGCTTTAACAATGAACCATTCTTTGATATGCAAAACTATGAATTTTTTTCACTTGTCAACTACTAAAAAAGTACTGAACAAAATTTATAAAACATTGAACTACTTTCAATTTTAATTTTAAATCATTTTCAAATAAATTATAACAATTAAAGTTTCATAATCGGGTAATTTCTGGTTTTCAAATATATAATACACCTCACTTTTAACTTTGAGAAGAATGAAATAAATTTCCTCTATGGAAAATATTATAATTTTCTTATCTCGAGAACATTTACGAACTTTACTTAAAATAACATGTACAAAATATAATTTTAAGGGATTATTCTGAACAAAAATTTTAGGTTTTAGCAGAGATTAATATTTTCAATTACCTGAAAATACACGAGAAAAAGAGAAAAGTTAAAAATATTAATACTAGTTATACATAGAGAGCCAGAAAAAAAAGAAATAAAGTGTAAGGGTAGATATCAGATGTTATATATATCAAGTATTATATATATAACATCTGATATCTACAGATATATATCAGATATATATATCATCTGATGTATATCAAATGTTATCATAAACACTGTCATCACAAGTACTGTTATCATAAACAATCTCATTAATAAAAATAAAAAGCAGTTGAAAGGAAGGGGGTCTAAGAAAAACTGTCGGAATTCCAATTATGGCCCAGCACTGGAAAGTAACCCTAATCGACGGCGCTTTGATGGTTTCGAGATGGGCATTTGACGGCCTGTCGACACGAATTATTGCTCCCGTAACCGGCCCGTCAGCCTCCGGCAATGGTGCGGCTGTATGTCCACATCGACGGGAACTTTGCGGTTCAATCACGGTACGCAGTCGGATGCACGATAGCTTCATTGTTACCGGAAGCGGCCCAGCACTCGACGGGGAAGTCGCGGGCGAGAGGACAAGCCCGTGACGGATCCGATACTGACCTAATGCGCCGGCCCGGCAATGGAGAAATCGGCTGGCCAGAATCATCCGGCCCCGGGCCGATGCCTCTGTGTTTGTTGGGCATGAATCTTAGTATAAATTCGAGCGTCTGAAATAGTTGGTATAGATGCTCTCCTCCAAATTTTTTCAATATCCTCTATAACGATTTCAGAAATTTCAGAAAAAGTAGGTTCCTTAGCTTGACCTCCTATTTTAATCTCTAAACGAACGAACAAATAATGTTTCATGACATCCTCGTATGTGGGCAGAGCACTTTTATTAAATGCAGCATAAGCTCCAAACACTGGGCAATTATTAAAGCTAGCACGTGTTGTTCGTGATAACGTAGACTTGTAATCTGACATTCTAATAAATAACAATAAATCCGCTTACCTCTCCTTCCTTAAAATAGTCCACAACACTGAAAAGAAAGAAATTTTCACTAACGAGTCTGTAATACACACGTTAAAAAATATATTTTGCTTTAGAGCTAGAGATTTTGATAACGTTGGGAAAATGGCGCCTTTCTTACTTGCTTTCACCCTCCCTGAATGCTTGCAGAAAGGAAGGGAAAAAATTTAAATTTCCAACTGAATGGTGCTGCCATCTCTTGCCAATCTTGATATTTACTATGCGTTAAGTTATAATAGATACTTAAATTCAATGATTTTCCAATTTTAGTTCAAATTTTTAGATTTTCAAGGGCGTTGTGGCACATGAAGATATTATTGGAATTAAAAACTTTTTTGAACAGGTGTTACTGTCAACTAGTAGCAACTTTCTCGCACCCAAGCTTTTTGATCCAAGAAAAAAACAATTTCGCTCCACCCTAATATATATATATATATATATATATATATATATATATATATATATATATATATATATATATATATATATATATATATATATACTAGCTGTACCCGTCACGGCGTCGCTCGGGTAATGTAATTACCAATTTTTTAGTAGCCATAATATACAATAACTTTTCAAAATTGTATGGAAAGTAATAAAATAATAATGGAAAAGTTTGAAATGTAGCCAAATTGATAAAATAAAATAAAATATATTTAGACATTATTTTTTAATGCCCTTTGTTAATGGGCGTCGCTGTCATCCTTTTCCTCACCACGATACATTATTTTACCCATATAAATTTAATCCTTTCTGGCACATTTTGGCAAAATTTTTGACATAGGATTACTAATCGAATATCACTGCAATAGTAATCGATTTCCTTGAAAGCGAATATATCACATCCTCCACATGCTGAAATTCTTTGAACTCTTCATATATTTTTTCCACAAATACACCACAAATTATATGATATTAACTAAGTGCTGGCCAAAAAAATTACGACATTACTAAATGTGATTTTTTAATCGATTATCACTGCAATAGTAATCGATTTCCTTTAACCACCGAATCCCTTATAGAAAACAAACGCCCCAACACATCACGTGCATGACGTCGAAAAACTGGTTTTCTCCTATTTTACCTTCGTCCGGAAATGAAGAACGAAATCTCCAAAATGAGATTTCTCGCAAGAGTTTCCGAATCATAAAATAAATTATTAAAAAATAACTACAATTTGTAAATTAATTTTGGTTCTGGCTTTCGAAACTGTGATGTCTAGGGTCTCTGAGATAAAAATTTCATAAAAATGTAACGACATTTACGTATCGATTCGACAATTTGGAAAAAAGGGTCACGGACAAAATCGCGTTTTTTTCCGAAAAACGGGTGCGTACAGGCGATCGAAAAAAAATCACAATTAATCGATAAATTAAGACAGACAATTTTAATTGTGATTTCCGTATAGTGTCATCTTTCCCGTATAGGCTCGTCCGAAAAAAAAAAATTCTTGGACGGATACGTTAGGATTTACGGGGCTTTTACTCGTCCGGGAGCTCCAAATCGCGACTAAATATTTAATTACGGAAAATCTAATTAAAAAATCGAAAAAAGGGCTTCGAGGTGCATAATGAGATTTCGGGAGGCATCTTCGTGTCGAATCTCAAGACTGTCCGACCTACCGTCTTTGCGCTGCGCCGCGAGCAGACAAAAACTCGGTCACACACACACACAGACTTTGCCTTTTATATATAAAGATATATATATATATATATATATATATACCTGCTTTCAATTTTCTAATACGCACTGCATTATGCTCACTAATAATGAATGAAATCAACCATTTATCTACTCTCCTGATAAGGTTGCATGCAATATACAGATAAATTTTCTGCCATTTATATCAGACTTAGTAATCTCAGTACCTTGATCAACTATTTAAACAGATATTAGATCTAACGACAAATAAAATTTTGTTGCATGTTGGCACTAAAAATTTATCTTCGTTTAAATAGATATAGTTTAGCATACACTATTTCTTAAATATTCCTATTCTGGAAAACGAGCTAAAACAGGATTCTTCCAGAAGAATTCATTTGTTCTGGAAATTTCTTTATCATGACATCGCTAGGAGATTACTTTTGCTCAGGAATAGTAGTAGATATGGATTCTTTAATAGTTTAGGGTTGTATAATTAATGAATATTTTAAACCCTAAAAAATGCCGATAAACAATAAGGAAATTTACCTTTATCCTTTAATATAAAGAAAAACTACTTAAAATTTATGCGTTTGAAATTTACATCGAATGTTTCAAATGGTAATCGAAAAGAAGAATACTTTTAGTAACCCTCTTTACTAGACTCTAGAGAACAAACAGAAATATGTATTTTTACAGCGTAACCAAATAAATCCTAAAACTACATTTTAAACATCTGATCTTAAAATAATTCTTTTAGTACTGTTTCGATCGAAGAAATGGTTTCAAAAGAATTGGTAACACAAAAGAATTTTTTAGAATAAAATTTTCTAAGAACATTTCAAAATTTTACAACAAAGGATTTTGAAATATGACAGCTAAGATTCCATAGAAACTTTATTGCAGCTGCTATTTAAATATTTCGGTTAGAACTGACATTAATTCCCGTAGAATCCTTGTTTGAAATGATAGTAAAAGGAATCCATACAATTTGAATTAATTTGTATGCTGGTTACATTAGTAGTAAAATGCTGAAATGAGCCTGTCTACCGTTGGCGGATTCAATTCACCCAGCTGACTTTTCTCCCTTTTCACTTGTTAGCTTTCGTTTCGTTCCCGAGCTCTGTGACTGGCAATTTCTACTAGGCGTGGTTTGTTTTTTATTTAAAAAATGAATAATTAATGCGTAGTTTATCTACGGTAAAAAATAATATAAAAAATTCTATAAAATCAATACGCAGACTATGGATACATAGTAGTTAGCGCCCAAGCAACAGGCTTGGCGATTTTTAAATTTACTGTAACCCTTTCGCCAAGCTTTGTATATATAGTATTGTAATTGTGAGTGGCACGAAGTGGGGCAGCTCTGTTAAGAGTACACAGCTTATCGGCTCTGTCAGGAGCACGCAGTTTGTTCGCTCTGCTAAGAGCACGTAGTTTATCAGCTCAGTCAAGAGCACGCATTTTGTTAGCTCTGTCAGGGGCATCGCATTTGTGCCTACAGGCACCGACAGCTTTATCATTTTATCTTAGTGTTTAAAATCATGTTCTTGTTTTAAATAAAGTTTTAATTAATCCTACAGTCCACTTTTACTTTTATAGACGTCACGCATAATCAGCAACAATAGTCTACTGTAAAAATAAGGTGTTTGCGTTTTTAACTTTAATTTCTGAAATTTCTCGTTATCTCTCTCTGGTAACAGAAAATCGAGGATCCTGCTATCTCAATCTCACCTCTTTACTTACAATTATTTATTCTAACGGTGTTGGGAATGCTCCATGGAAACAGATCAGTTTGAGATGTAGAGGTCAATTAAGCCCAGGTACTTCTCCCATCACTAATGCCTAAGATGAAATGAGCCTCTTAACTCGCAAGTAGGAAATGTGAAAAGTTACAGGACTGGTGATAATTGTCAAAGCTAGGTGACATGAAGCCGTTTTAAAATCTGACAGCTAATAAGATTTATTTTTTCAAGGTCACTCGTCATTCGAAATTCAAATTGCTCAAAAAAATTATTATTATTTGTTTGTTTGTTGATGGCGAACCCTATTATAGCACCCTTCTAAGCTGTTTGCATAATTTGTCGAGGTTTTGAGATAAATGTTTCAGCACCTTCACTGCATGTTTAGATCATGTGTTACGATTTCCTGCTTTCAATTTTCAAATAAGCACTGCATTTTGCTCGCTAATAATGAATGAAATCAACCATTTATCTACTTTCCTGATAAGGTTATAAGCAATATACTTATAAATTTTCTGTCATTTATATCAAACTTAGCAATCTCAATATCTTGATCAAGTATTAAAACATATATTAGAAGTAACAACAAATAAAATTTTGTTGCATGTTGTCTCTAAAATTGTATTACTTTCAAATGGATATATTTTAGCATAAACTATGCCTGAAATATTCCTATTCTGGAACACGAACTAAAAGCAGGATTCTTCGAGAATAATTAATTTGTTTTAGAAATTCCTTTGTCATGGCATTGCTAGGCGATTACTGCTGCTCAGGAATAGTAGTAGATATGGATTCTTCAACACAGGATAATTCCCAACCGAAATTCCCTTTTATAATCGATTATTCAATACTAATCAGTCACTACACTTTCGCAATCTTTTTTTCACATTTTCCTCATATCAAGACGTGCCTGCCCAACATACCATCGCCAGCAAGAAATTCACGGCTTCCCTCGAGCCTCTTAAATCCCACTAACATTTTTTTTTCTGGAAAAGTCCTATTTATTTAAACACATACAAAATTTAATGTCCACTTGGTGCGCAAACGATGATATTTTTAGTACATTGTTGAAGCAAGGGAATAATATATCTCTATAGTGAGGCATATGCATGCTATGATTATGCGATGAAAAACTTCCATTTTGTGATGAAGATGAAATTTCATCGCACTCGCGAAGCAACAATTCTGTCTCTTGGGGAAAAAAGTCACGGAACTTTTTGAACACACTGCACAAATTCTATATCGCAGTTTATAAGCAGGTTTTAATGTTCAAACACACTGTCTAAATACATTATACTCATCGCTTACACACAAGTAATAGTGTACTGATATGTGAGAGATAATACAGCAACGCTGTGCGTTAAGGTACAAATGGGAATAACAAATTTATACAAAGTAAAATTTGTGCGTAGCTAAGAATTAATTAAAAAAATTCGTTATTATTTGACATTATACATACTTTATCGATGATATGTATAATAAATTCTATGGTGCCCGGCATAAAGGACTTAAGTAAAAAAAAGTGATTTTTAGATATTTCGCTCACTCCTTTCAACAACGTCATATCTCAAAAATCGGCGATTTTTAGTTATGCATATTTTCAGAATGTCCTGAAAGAGTAGAATATCCCTGCAAAATCGTCATATCTGGCCGCTTAATATATAGCCACTAGAGAGCAGAATTAATATTTATATTTAATACATTTTATTCTACTTTTAAACCTTAAAATCACTCTCCTGAAAAATCACGTTTTTTTTAGATATGACGTTGTTGAAAGGAGTAAGCAATTTGTTAGCATTGATTAAAAAATTTTTTTTGACTTGTATAAAATGCTTATGTCTATTAATTTTGTATACAAAGGTACATTTCTTTATACAAAAGACTCAAGTCGAAATTATTGTTCTGCGATTGGTATAAAAGCCAATAACTTGGTATATTTAAATCACTGCTTTTGACTTAAGCCCTTTATACTGGGCACCATAGAAATATTCATTTAATACTGCCGGATGATAAGACGCACCTCAAATTTATTGGAAAGAGTTTTAGAAAAGGAATATTTTGTATTTTTAATGTACATAAAAATATTTTCAATTTCTTACTTAATAAAGATAAAAAATTTATAATAAATATGATAAATTATATATATATACATATATATATATATATATATATATATATATATATATATATATATATATATATATATATATATATATGTGTGTGTGTGTGTGTGTGTGTGTGTGATGACCCGAATGGACATTTCATGAAATAAGAGCATACATCGTGGCCGGAAAATAATAAACTCAGCTCAGGAACAAACTAATTTATTAAGAAGTAAAGCGACACATCTTAATCCGTTCGGAGCCAGCCCGCGTCTCCCGCTATAAAAAGCGCCAAAATAGCATTTTGGAAGGCGGAGCGTTTACGTCAAGACGGGTTACCATAGCAGAGATGAAGTACAGAATGGGCGATTATAGATAGTTAGTAATATTATCACATATATATATATATATATATATATATATATATATATATATATATATATATATATATATATATATATATATAGATAGATAGATAGATAGATAGATAGATATACAGGGTGTCCAGCGAAGAAGTCCCTGATTTCAAAATTAAAAATCTCGAAAACAAAGATCTGTAGAAGAATGCAACAAACGGTATATTTATCGTGAAAGCTGTAAGAATTTTATATTCTAATTTTTGAAATAGTTACAAAAGCTGCTAACAGCTTGCGCTGTTAGCCAAATTTACTGCAATTTACTGCCGCAGGCATGGATTGTTCTCCATATTCACTGAACCTGAGTCCTTGTGACTATTTTTTGTGGAGCATATTAAAAGATACTATCTACAGGACCCATTCCACCACGCTGGACGAGCTTCAGTCGGCGATCTGTTAGGCAACTTAATCGATTTCTTTTGAGACACTACAGGGTGTGATGACAAATTTTGTTGTTCGTTTGCTCCACCTCCGTACAGCAAATGGTGAACATTTTGAAAAGATTGTGATGTAGTGATTGCAAAGACTGCTTGCAGAGAGTACGAGTTTATTTATGCATTCTGATACGAGTTGTAGAGCGCCATCTGTTAGCAGATTTTGTAACTATTTCGAAAATTGGTGTATAAAATTCTTACAGCTTTCACGATAAAAATTCCGTTTGTTGCATTCTTCTACAGATCTTTGTTTTCGAGATTTTTAATTTTGAAATCAGGGACTTCTTCGCTGGACACCCTGTATATATATAATCATTTCATATTAACGCTACCTTCGGATCATAGGACGCCTCACAATTTTAAGTCGATTTTTTTATGTAAAAAGGCGAGTCTTATGGTAAAAATATACGGTATTTTATGGTAAAAAAATTTGAAAAGCAGAGAGATAGTATCTTTTTACAGCTGATGTGGCAGTAACCACATAGTATTTATTGATTTCATTTGAGATTTAATTTTTTAACTAAATTTTCTTATTTATTCTTATTCAAAATGATAGTTCATATTTGCGAATTATCATTTGAAAGTAGTCTATCATATCAAAATGGATTATCATATAAAAATATTGAGACAGAATAAGAAGTTCTCAGATACAGCTCAGACATAACGATTTTAATATTCTCTTTCTTAATATAAAGTTAAAATTGCATTGCTATACACAGAAATATTTTTGTGATTCAATTTCATCCAGTAAGAAAAATATTGCAATACTAGTAATAACTTATATTTTCTGTTTGAAATTACATTACCTCTTTTAAAGCTTTGATGTGAAATTGCTAACGCGTTGCGGGACTCATAAGACTTTAGAAGTCGAGATTTAACAAATACTTATGATTAAACTCAGAAAAGGGAACATTCAGTTAATCTTTAGTATTGAAACTGCGAGTGTTTCCTATATTCACAGATTTTTACAGCATGATAAATTAAGAATAGATTGCTTTAATAAAAAGAAAATGCGCTTACAAAGTAAAGATATATAAGAAGCAAAAACCAACATCGAAAATTTTATCTTTTTCTTTGATTCCCTAAATTGATTTGTTACTTCAAAATGAAATTGATATTCTGAACTTGAAATAGCTAAAAGCATTATGAAAAATATGCTGCCAAAAAAAGAAAATTGTTTATTTCTTGAGCGTGTAAAATTGTATTATTACAAAACATACAAAAGAATATCTGAATAAAGTAATAGGTGAAATGTAAGTACAAGACATCAATGAAAAGAGTTTTAAAAAATACATGTCAATGGTTTTAGCATAAACCATTTTAGATGTGAGAATATTTAGTTAAATTCATTTGTAATTCAAAAGTTCTCAAAAATGATACATTTTAAGCATTTTTGAATAGAAAATTTCTTTCAAACCGTAAAGCATAAGACATGAAAAAAAAAGGAATGAATAATGCATTTTAACTTGTCCTTCTTTAAAGCTGATTTTATGTAAATACGAATGAAAATGTTTCTACATTCCCTGGGATTCATGCATATCATAAATAGACATCATTACTGGAAAAGAGTGAAAGGAACTGAAACATTTATACCTTTGTGTGTTCAATGTATGCGGTAAGGAATTACGCAGCATTAAAAACAATTAGAAACTTATACATTTTATTGTAAATGAGGTAAGTGTCAAAAATTAAAAGTTTGATCTAAAATTACGAAACGATTGTTTGATTAAGTTCTTTTAAAATGCACATCAATTAATTCAAGTAATTCTAAAAGTATTAAAATTTGCAAAATTGCATTCCAGTGAGTTTAAGCGGAACACGCTTGAATTAAATTACCCCTGTGCAAAACGATTAATATTTCAGAAATAATATGTATTACTTAAATTTATGTCAGGCGTGTACTTAAGAAAGCGCATTTTTACATAGAAAAACATTAAAAGTTGAGAAACATTAATAATGGCAAAAACATTTGGGTTGAAACTTACGTTTAGTAAAAAATTTCTTCAAGTTTTTTAAATTGCAGAGGATACTTGAAAATGAACAAAGTTTTGAAGGAAAGAAATCTTGGTATAAAACCAAGCTACAAATAAAGGCTCTGCAAAAAAGAACAGAGAAACAGGAAAATCAGCAAGACCATTGGAATGAGAGCATTGGAATCGCAGGAGGATGTTTATTTGATCAGAGAAAAATTGGGTTATTGATCTGAGTAAGAAAACACATTTATCAGGACTGCAGTTTGAACACTAGAACCAATACGCAGATAAAACGTGCAATACCAAGTGATGAAAGCGAGATAAGATAATTGTACCTTCATGGTGAGAAGGTAGAATTCTCCTTTAGATAGGTGATATATAATTAAGATGGATTTGTAAGCCGTCGGTTGACATTTTGTCCATCATAATCTCTCCCAGCTTTCACAGTCTAATTCAAATTTATCCTCAGACAGAAATATAGAAACAAGATTGTTATGAGGGGTACCAGAGATACCCCATTGCGTTGTGTAAAATTTGGGAGGTTAACTCCAAAGGGAACTATGCGTTTATAAATAAAAATAACAACATTTATTATACAATATATTACAAGAAAAGTTCAGTTTTACATATTATATTTAAGATCTTGGTTAGACATATTATAACAGAATTAGGGCATACTTTATCCACTTCCTGCGGCAGAACCATTACGGGTCGAGTTAAATAAAGTCATATTTTTCGTAATCTCTCAAAAGGCATCGGCACTATTTAAAGGGGAAGAATTATGACCAACCTGGGGAGCTTTGATGGAACAGCAGGGCAAGGCATGCAGTCGTTGAGACACTTCTACCGTAGGAGGCTTTAGGTATCGGGCTAAAATTCATGGGGTCCTTCATTGGAGGAGGCAGCAGAATCGGCGCTGGCGGTTGAACACGGACATCTCGCCATTTTACGGGGGCGTCTTTTTTTCCAGGGCTTTAAAAAATATCGCTACCTCAATCTCTCTCTCCGACCTCTCCCTCCGATCCTCCCCAGGTCAGTTATTCACGTAAATTTATTGCCTCTTCAAGTTTTTTATTTGAGGGCAGGATGCCCCGACATCCCCACGGTTGACCCACGTGGTACTCTTATTTCCAAGAATATTGGATGTCCGTTGAATTCCCTAGAATTTCTTTCTCCCGTCCTCAGGAATTCAGAGGGTGCGATGTTTCTTGGAAAATTGATGCAGTTCCCCCTTTTTCCAATATGGCCGTTTTATGCCCCGTAATCGTGTTGGAAAAACAAAATGGCTATGACGTTGGAAGGAGTTCAAAATGTCCAAATTGTGGATCCTTCACAACAAAGATATTTTGCATAAAAACCATTTGTAGCGTTTTCTAAATGCTGCCAAGGGGAAAAACTACATAAATACGATTTTGACTTCAGTAGAACTTTATGAAACTCTGTTGGAAATCTGCTATCTCGAGTTCGTTGTGTGTATGGATCAGCCGGAATGAAATTCTACAAGCAAGAATAAAGACAGATTAGTTAGGTGAAATTTGAAGTGCCTTATAGAAATGATAGATTATAATTTTTTTCATCTTCTCCTGTTTAACATCTTTTCCATTCTGATCGTATAGTCAACTTAAAGAGTGTTTTTTACAACAATAAATAAATTTTTACGCAGCTGTTATATTTGTTAGGACCACTATTAGTTATAATACAAACTTTTGGGGAAAGCATTATGAACTTTGAAATTTCTGTGGGAACCTATCAATGCAACAAACTTTTTGACTGTAAATAAAGTGGTCTATGTTCAATCTAGTGAATAGTGCTCTGTCAAGGGGAAGAAAACAACTCGTTCGGTGCGGAATTAATAATTGCTGTAATATCAGAACCAGTTATAATGTTATGTTATCAAAAGAAGAAAGCAGGTGATTTTTAAACGGTGACTACATTATGAAAATGGAAGAATTTTTTATGGGCATAACGTATGGCCTTATAACTATATAGAAAACATAAAAAACCTGTTCTTTTTCGTTTCTCAGGTTCAATTGTCAATGTCATATAGAAGTAATTTGGTTAGTAGTACTTTGGTTACTGATTGTTTTGAGACTAAATTATTTTTTCAATTATTATTTTTAATTCATTTAATGGATATACAATGAGCTTTGAGACTAAACTTTAAGTGAAATTCTTAATTCACAATCAAGCAATTGCTCTTGAAGTTTATTGCATTACATCCAGTAAAGAACTTTATTGGTAAAAATTTCTTTGTTTAGTTTGTATTTTCTTTGTTATATTTTATTTGATTACACTGTTCATTTAATGCTGTTTCTTCCATAGAAAGGTTTAAACTGATTCATGGTACTTCATGAAGACATTTGTGTGTTGTAAATTTGCTTGCTAAGGACATAATTCAATATAATGTAACTGAATAATCTTACAGCAACAGTTAATTTCAAACTATTATATTTCTCACCATATTTTAAACTTAAAAAATATCCCCAAAAACTAGGCAGTAGAGAACTTTAGCAAAGCCTCCTCTAATCTGGTACTGTAATGGAGCATGCTTCAGTATGAAATTTACGGTCTGTAAGTGAAATGCATTATTATATCATATTATATTATGTCTGATACTCCGATAAGTAAATTAATTACCAAGATATGCTTAAAACTAATGGACTATGATATCACTCCGAAACCTGAGGTTATACATGATTTATAACTATGAGGTCTTTATCACATACGCTGCTGTATGAAGGACTTCAGTAATTATAACAAATGATCTATCTAAATACCCTCATTACCGTTCTAATAATCTGTATACATTAAAATCGAAGTCAAAGTAAAGTGTTCTAAAATAACTTTGTTTCAGTTTTGTCATCAATTTTCTCCGTAATCCTCGTTTAACAAGTGATTTTCATTCATTGAAAGGGTGCGTCATGTAATCATTTTTACTTTGGGTTCAATGTTGAAAGAAATTCCTCTATCTGAATTATTTTCATGAAAGTTTGCATTTCAAAGAATTTTTCTTTCATAACTGAAACTAAATAGCGTTCACTGCAAATTGCACTTCGCTCTGTTTCACATTCCTAACGTTTGTAAACATGTCATCTAATATTTTTGATTATGTAAGTTAGTGGTACGACCAAAAAGAAAATACTTTGGAGGCAAACATTAGGATTATATTTTACTTCATTTGAAATTTATTTGTAATAATGAAAGAGATTGGTAAAGTAATTTACCGGAAGAGAAGATACGAAAGTATATCTGGGGTATTCAAGGAATTTAGGGGAAACCAACAAAACTAGGGTACAAATAAATTACTTCCAGATACTTCTACAGTAGTTGCATATAAAGCGACATTACAGACCCTAGTCAATACTGCAAGATTTATAGAAATTTTAAATTGTCTGATTTAATCAAGACTTTTAAGATTTCTTTTTCTATACCAGAATCACAACAATTTGTTTTTTTTTTTCAAAGTTGAGATTTTATCAAATGTTATAATTTTGAAAAACTTCTGTGTCGAAATCCATTTTATCAGATAAAATCATACAATTAACGTAATAAAAAATTAAAGCAGTTTTGTAAAAAATTACAATAGTGGCTATTTTGTTAATTCTGGAATAAAATGACATAAAATCAGTAACATATTGATTCTCCTTTATATTCCTACACATAATTTACTTTGTTCTAGAATTTATGCTCCGAACTTCTCCTTTTAATTTATCAAAACGTGAAGTAAAAGTAATCTAGTTAGAAGATATAGGGAATGATTCGAAGCAAAACTCAACATAAATAAATGAGTAAAATAAATGCGAAAAATTTATTTCTCCTTGGATGTGTGTATAAATTAATTTTTTTACATCAATATATAACCCCATATATTTCAATACCTGTTATTAGTTGCTTCGTCTACGATTCAAGATTCAACCGAGCGCGTTGATTCCCATGAATACATATGTTTTTCAAAACTTAATGGTTTTTGACGGCATTTCAATGAAAAAGTCACTGAATATATTTCAAATGCCGAAAAGATTTTCAGTTCGACTGAAATAGCCTGTAATTTATTGTGGGATATACTTTGAGCGGCAGAATCTGATAGAAATCCAAACTTTACTACACTTTAGACAATAAATTTCCGACATTTCATTTCTTCCGCTTCAGTTCCAACTTCGGATATGATGCGAGTGCAAAGGTAGAGGGATATTGAATTGGGGGAGGGTTTATTTTTCATACCCACTCATGGTAGACGTAGCATTCATAAGGATCTTTAAATGAGTCCGATACATCTAGAGTTGGAGGGAAAAAACATCCCTAAAAAATCCTCCTCCTTTGTATTTATTACTTATGTCACAGCTTCGAGCTCAGGAGCCAACGATTTTGCTAATATTGTCGAAAGAAAATTTTTTAATTCAAGGGTTTCGAAAACTACGGTGATATATTGCATTTAAAAGGGAAAATATGTGATATTGCCTGCGTCTGAAACCAATAATGATAAAGTTGTTTTTCATACCCAATGGAAGACGTATTATTCACGAAAATCTCGAAATGCATGAGACCTATCTCAAGTCAGATGAAATTAAAAAAAAACTGTTTATTACTTATGTTACAGTTTCGAGCTCTAGCGCGAACAATTTTGAAAAGACAATACTATCGAAGGGAAAAATTTTAATACAAGGGTTTCGAATACTACGGTAATAGTAAATTGGTATTTAAAAGTAGAAGTATGCGATTGTCTCCGCTTGAAAGTAATAAATGAATGCCCAAACTTAAAATGCAATGTTATTTCAGAAAATAGTCAAAAGTCATTAAAAGTATAACTGAAAATAAGTATTGTTCCCCAATACGGATCTTAAATTAATCACAAAGTTTATCATAAGTTAGAATAGTTTTAATAATAATAAATGTTTAAGAAATTTTCAGGTTTTTTAGTTGGAGGATCTGTATTATACAATACAGATTATTTATGGTAAGAAATATTTTTAGAGTTAAATCTAGTTTTGCATTTATGCTTGATAGTGAAAAATTTGAGTATAAGAAGAATAAAAAAAGTTGGTGTGACTACCATTCAGCTCACGCAAAAGTGTTTAAGAAGAAATTATTCAACTGTATTTTTCTTCGAGGCAAAATGTCATTTCAATGTCACAAATTAATTTTCCACTCAGGCTTCAATTTTGCATACATACAGATCTTAAGATAATTTCTCCACGCTGGTGACCTTATCTCAATAAATATTTATAAAAATTTCGAAGTTGCCAGGTGCAATATAATTCATTCTAGCACCATCTGTTTAGATTATACAATAATCTGTACTAATCACTTATAAAATTTTCTTATTAAAATAAGGGCAACACAAAGTATTCACAGCTTCCTATTGTTATTTACGATTATCAACTAATAAGTTATGATCATGCAATTAAATTTGATCATTTTTGACCACAATTTCTGATTTTACTTCATTATTTTTTTTAAATCTAAAGTATGCTTCAGGCTATCGAGATTTTAATTTTATGCAGATATAATGTGTTCTGCTGATTTTTCTATTTTCTTAGAACCATTTCTTCCTTCAAAAGATATTACTTACTTAAAATAGTCACCCAAATACCAAGCTATATACTTTGCTCTCTCTCTGTATATATATACACTGCTGGCCACTGTAAATGCAACACCCTGAAGGAAACATGCAAATAACATGAAATTCACAACATGCATTAGCGGAGGTGAGATATGCAAATGATTAGAATTTCAGCGCAGACGCACATCACGCGCGCCTGTGGCGCCACTTCAAAGCGCTATTTAAGGCTTGGAGATTTCGACGATTTCAAGTTCGGCAATTGTGTTTTTCTTGTGGTTTTTTCAAAAAAACGATCAATTATGCCTCGTCGAAAACAGCGATCATCTTTTGATCAAGTATCCGAGTTCGACAGAGGAAGGATAGTGGCCTACCGAGATTGTGGATTATCTTTCAGGGAAATCGGTAGTCGTGTTCGATGAAACCAAATAACTGTAATGCGGATATGTGATCGTTGGATGCAGGAGGGTACGACGGACCGGCGTGTTCGATCGCATCCACCTCAGCGCACCACTTCACGTGATTACAGGCAAATTGTGCGCATGGCAGTGACGGATCTCTCAGTCACATCACGAACCATAGCACAGCACATGCAGTCTGTAACGCATCATCCAGTGTCTGCGCGTACCATTCGACGCCGTTTACAGTAGAGTGGTCTGTCCGCAAGACGTCCATTGCTTTGTCTACCCTTGACGCAGAACCACAGACGTCTCCGCCGCCAATGGTTCGATGACAGAAGGATGTGGACGGCAGAATGGAATGAAATTGTCTTTACTGACGAGTAACGCTTCTGTCTGCAACACCACGATGGTCGCATTCGAGGCTGGAGACACCGTGAAGAAAGGATGCTGAACAGCTGCGTTATGCACCGCCACACTGGTCCTGCACCGGGTATTTTGGTGTGGGGCGGTATTGGATATCACTCTCGCACACCTCTAGTACGCATTACCGGTACTTTAAACAGCCAGCGCTACATCTCCGAGGTGTTGGAGCCAGTTGTCCTTCCTTACCTTCAGGGCTTGCCCACAGCCATATTTCAACAGGATAATGCGCGATCACACTTTGCACGCATTGTCCAACGGTTCTTCGTCAATCGCCAGATTGAATTGCTTCCCTGGCCGCCTCGCTCTCCGGATCTTTCGCCGGTAGAAAACAGGTGGTCCATGGTTGCTCTACGATTGACCCAGATTCCATCCCCAGCTGCCACAGCAGATCAACTTTGGCAACGTGTGGAAGCTGCTTGGTCTGTTGTACCCCAAGAACTCATCCAAAGTCTCTTTGAATCAATGCTGAGGCGTGTGGCAGCGGTGATCTCCAACAATGGCGGCTACTCTGGCTACTGATTTTGGCAGGAACTACACTTCACAGAAGTCTATAAATTTAATCATTTGATACTTGGTCAACATGTTATCTACAAAATAAATTTTGTTGTGATATCTCTTGTCTTTCTTGGTGTTGCAATTTGGGTGGCCAGCAGTGTATATATATATATATATACACACACACACACACACACACACATATATATATATATATATATATATATATATATATATATATATATATATATATATATATACAGAGGCTGTTCGCACATTTTTTAGACGATTTTGGTAAGCGGTAATAAAAAATCGTTTCCTGCAAAAGAAATAATTGCAATTGTACTATGTTTTTAAAAGTCAAAATTATAGTCTGCGGCTTGAAAGTTTTGTTTTTATTCAAAATGGCGTTTTTAACAAAGCAGTGGTTCGAAGGCTACATTTATGCTCTTTCCGAAGAGAAATATGCATACTCCGTTATACAAAAACGATGTGAGAGTCATGGTTTTGTGATATCTAATGGTTTTGTGATATCATGGTTTTGTGATATCGATAAGTAATATAGTCCACAAGAAAGGAAAAAAAAAGTCAAATTGGAGCCTCAAGTGGGACAAAAATTCCAAACAAGTATCCAAGGAAAAAACGGACATCTTCGACTATTGCAAAGGTACGTTGTTTAATGTTAAAAGAAAATCCCCCTAGTCAAAGGACAGGTGCAAAATCATTAAAATGCTCGTTGTCCACTGCAAACAAAATGATAAACGTTGATTTAAATCTTAAGAAAGCGAAAAAACGCAATGTGCATCGTCTTCTTCCAAATCATATCGCTGAACGCAGGACACGCTGCAGAATTCTATATGAGAAACACTTATCCAAAGAAAAATGGAAAACAATTGTCACAATAGATGAATCATAGGTGTATTTAAATGATTGCAACAAAAAAAAGAGCCATTTATTATCATAAAAGGGGAGAAAAAAATTTAAGTACATGGTTCAAAGAATCGAAAGAAAGATTTTCTAAGGGATTCATGATTGTTGCTGGTTTTCCTTATAATGGCAAGTTAAAAATAAAGAGAGTGGAAAATAATGTCAAGATTAACTCCAAATACTATCAGGAACATATGTTATCGACAATTTTTCTGAATGAAATACCATCGCTTTACCCACAGTGCCATCAATCTGTGAGACTCCATCAGGACAAAGCTAGCAGACACACATCAAATTCCACTGTAAATTTCCTAAAAGAAATGGAACAAAAAACTGGTATCAAGGCCCTTCACTGATATCCCTACTAAATCTCCCGATGTATCACCTATGGATTTTTGTGCTTTCGGACTTTTAAAATCTGCATTATCCAAACGTCGTCCCAAAACCCTTACAGGACTCTGGAAAGCTGTTCAGGAGGAATGGGATAGAATACCTCTTCTGACACTTCAAAAGGCATTATTATCCTGGAAATTGCGGTGTCGAAAGATAGTTCATAATAAGGGATGTCAAATAGAACATTTAAAACACAAGAATTTTATGTAATTTAGTTTTGTGAATACAATATACATCGTCTAAAAGATGTGTGAACAGCCTCTGTTTATGTGTGTGTGTGACATCAGCGGCGAGGGAAAAATTTGTTCATGGCCGCCTATGCGTCAGAGAAAGCGTAGTTCGAAGTCAGTTCCCGCGCATAACGATGTAGTTGGCCGGTGAAGTTCGCTGTCAGTTTCAGCATCTCGAATATCTTTGTGAAAAATTCTCTCACTGGCCCCTCCAGCCCCGGACACACATGATCACTCCAAATTTTGAGAACAGACTTTATTTCTTACATTGCTCCAACTTATCGGGGCAACGACAATTCAACAAATCCCCGGCCAAAACCTTGGTGGATCTTTTAAAAACTTTATGAGGTCATTATCACACGACCCTTGCAATTTTTATTGATTGGACAGAGGAGATTTCTGGGCTCGATACCCTGACCGGTTATATCAAGTTTGGCTCCCACGAGACTGGGTGTTAGGGATGCTATATTCATTGCCTACTACTGCGTTTAGGTTACACTCAAATCCATTGTTCTTAACACGAAAACGAAATTAGTTTGCTTACGCCCAAGTAGTTTTAAAGGAAAATAAAAAGAATTTGGAAATTAAAGAAGGTTTTTATTTTTGTACGTTATATATATATATGTGTGTGTGTGTGGGAACGCCCTCTGGCACCCACATCTGGCGACCGCTTCTGACAACCGCCGCTGACGCTTCTAGACTCCAGCCATAGCCATCTGTGAACTCTCCGTGAACCACTCAGAAGAGAATTGCCTTTGGCAGTGTTAAGACGTGCTACCAAGCTGACGGCTGTGGTGACTTTTGTTTTCAGATAACGACGTAGTATACACTCAAGGGCCAAAACATTATGACCACCCCTACATTTTGCAATGAATTCGCCTGGATGACGTGGAAGGCACGTGATCAGGTGGAAGTGGTATTTAACTGCTGCTGGAGAGTCTGAAGAATCATTCTTTCACTTATTTCTGTGTGTGATGGGAAAGGCTGCGGATCTAAGCGACTTTGATAGAGGGCAGATTGTAATGGCTCGAAGGCTCGGAACAAGTATTTCCGAAACTGCACGACTCGTGGGTTGTTCGCGACCTACAGTTGTTAGTACTTATGCAAAGTGGATGAATGGCGGTGAAACCAGCAGTAGACGACATGGTGTTGGATGTCCACACGCTATGAAAGAAAAAGGTCGTCGGAGACTGTCTAGCATGGTGAAGCAAAACCGGAGCCAGACAGTGGCTCAGCTGACAGCCCAATACAATGCAGGGCCAAGTAAAATAGTATCGCAGCACACTGTTCAGCGGACACTGTTGGATATGGGGCTACGCAGCAAACGTCCCACTCGTGTGCCTTTGCTGACCAAGCGTCATCGCCGACTGCGCCTGCGCTGGGCCCGGGAACATCTTCGACTGGTCCATGGATCAGTGGGAGAGAGTTGCCTGGTCGGATGAATCACGGTTTGTCATTCATTACGCCGATAGCCGTGTCAGAATACGCCGTCTTCCAGGCGAACTGTTGCTACCTCAATGTACAGTGGCGGTATTATGCTTTGGGGGACGTTCTCTTGGGCGTATCTGGTACCCTTGGTTGTGGTAGAGCAGACCATGAATGCTACAGGGTATCTTCACATCGTTGCGGACCAGTTGCACCCTTACATGGTCTCTGCTTTTCCAGCTGGAAATGGAATGTTCCAACAAGACAACGCCCCGTGCCACAAAGCTAAAATTGTGTTGGAGTGGTTCCAGGAACATGATGCTGAATTCCAGTTAATGTCCTGGCCGCGTAACTCACCCGATCTCAGTCCGATAGAACACATTTGGAATGTCATGGGACGGCAGCTCAGAGTTCAAAGACCACCAATTCTCAATATCTCGGATTTACGTGACCGTTGCTTAAACATCTGGTACAATCTGTCTCCGGCCATCTACCAAGGACTTGTGGCATCCATGCCAAGGCGGGTTGAAGCTGTGTTGAGCGCCAAAGGTGGGCCAACTCGTTATTGACAGGTGGTCATAATGTTTTGGCTCTTGAGTGTAAATGAGTAATTTCTCTGTTATGAAAATCTAACTATGTGTTCTAATTGTTTTATGTTTAATGTACCGTTTCGTCAAATACAATTGTTTGTCTGATATTAATAGTCATATTTTGAGTCGAGTAATGATTTAGAAGTTGATGACAACCCTAGACAACCAACAATTCTTATAATTTTGGGGGCTTGCGGCAGGGATGACCTCTGGAATACTGAAACTTTTATATGTTAATAGTGTGACATTTAATGACATTTGGAACTTGTGACTGTCACTTTGGATATCCTTTGGACAAAATTTCTACATCAACAGAACACTGATTAAGCTTCGTATTCGGTGAGTTGTTTCTTTTCAATCAATTAAATAAGAAAATAAGTGACATTTCTGAACTGGAGGTGGTACTGAAAATCGAAAGACCATCGAAAATTCGATGTTTACATAAACTTATTTTTGAGATAGATTGTAATCGACAAAACCGAAAGCGCCTTAGAGAATTTTCTGGTTTTGGTTTCAAAGCAGAACAATGTATATGCTTATAAGCGAAAATTAGAGTTTATTGAAAAAGAATTTTCTTTAAATGATCTCATATCTATCTGTAATTTGCTGTGTATATCTAATGATGGAACAAAACCGGCAATAATAACTCGAATTCTTGAATGTCTTTGTGATATAACGTTACTAGAAAAAATATCATTCGGGAAGATGATGATAATGAAATTTATGATCAAAGTGATAATGATTCTGTAAAAGATTATGGTCAACCCGTAAATAGAAAACTAAATACATACGATAGTTCCGTTCAACTTCCAGTTCAAGAATTATTCAAACCTAGCATTAGTTTTTCTGATATTGAAGATACTATTAGTCCATTAAATGGTGATTCTTGGCAAAATATTGACAAATGGATTGACGACTTTGACAATTTTACTGAGTTATTTCAATTAAGTGATTTTTGTTTAAGTGATTATTGTTTGCTAAACGATCTTTAACTGGTACAGCTAAATTATTCATTCAAAGTGAAAGTGGAATAAATTCTTGAATTAAACTTAAAGAACTGTTAATTTCTGAATTCGGTTCAACTTTTAACTCAGCTGAATCACATGAAATGTGATTATATCAAAAAATGAGAGATAATGAATCATTTGATGTATGGATTTTCCCTCGTTGATGCGTTATGTGATAAATGGTATTAATGATTCTGCTAACAATAAATCGATTTTATATGGATGTGAGAACATTAAAGAATTCAGAGAAAAATTAAAAGTCTATGCTAAGGTTGATCAAAATTCAAAAGATTCAACTCGTTATAACAACAAAGTTAGGAAAAGTCAAGACTCAACGCAACATCCACGTAACCGCGATAAATTTTCATCCATAAACAGAAAGACTATTCTTTGCTATAACTGCGGTGAATCAGGCGATAAGAGTAATTTTTGTTTAAACAAGCACCAGTTTTACAAGTGTTTTAAATGTAATAGGTTTGGTCATCGTTCCCATGAAAGTGTTGGCGCCAAAATTGTCGTGTCAGATTTGTGTAGACAACCATTGGAAGTTATGCGTAAAACAATTTCCATTTCCGATGTGTCGATCTCAGCTCTTTTAGATACTGGAAGTACTCTGACCTTGATTAGGGAAGATGTTTATCATAAATTAGGAAAACCTCGCTTAAATCGTTTTACTTCCGTTTTTACCGGAATAAGAGATAATAAAATCAAACCTTTAGGATTCTGATGGATCTGATAGATCTGATGGATTCCAAATTTTAAATAGAAACATTTCGGACTCATGTAACGAATTAAATATTTGTAGTAATAATTCAGGCAAAACAGTTAAATATGAAATAAATAAAATTGAATATTTGTGACATAATAGAAAATGAAAAACTTTATCCTTTCTCACACAAAATTAAAGCTGTTGCTAATTATTTTGAATCAAGCATTACTTCAACAGAGAATAGTTTTGTTTCTGATCTTACTGAAGATATTGAGATAAAAGTTAAAATAAATACTGATGATCTTGTTCAAGAAAAACTAGATGCAGGTACTGAACATAGTACTGAATCATCAAATCAAAACCCAGATGATGACAACATTACGGACATTGTACTATATGTTGAAAGTCCCATAGATAATAATCTAGATAGCCCTGAGATGACTTTTGAAATTGAGGGATTTGAAGAATTTGATTAAAACTCTCTAGAACTTCTACCAGAAAGAATAAATATTGAACAAGAAATGCTTGCCATAGAAAATTCCTCAAGTGATATTGACATCATAGATAAAAATGTCGAAGAAAAGATCGCAAGTTCTTGTATATCTCCGAAATCGCTATCTATCAATTTCTGTGTTACTGATACATCCAGTCATATGATAATCAAAATCATTCTCAGTCACAGGATAATCAAAATCATAAACCAAAAGAAACGACCGAAGATACTAGAAAGGTGAAAGAATCTAAAAGAAACGAAAGTACTGAAAAAATACGACTAAAACATGATGTTAGTGAAATACCACAAGATGAAAATAAGAGAGAAAATGTTTATATTCAAAGACGTGAATTTCATGACTACGAAACGCCGATCTTGCTTTAACTGGTTTATTTTGTTGATATAATTATTTCGCAATTTGTCTGGCTATGATTGGTGTATCATAGGAATTCCTTCTATGAGTAATGTAGTAGTAATAGTGAGTTTAAATGTCATTGTTGTTATTAACCAAACAAATACTTTTGCTGTTGTACAAAAAGAAAATGTAGTGTCACAAATGAAAGCAATGACTGATGAACTTAGTATTTAAAACAAAAAGTTTAAAGAACAAATGCTATCAGAGTTGAAAAATAAAGAAGACCGTAGAATATCAAATATAAAAGAAATAGAATTCCAATTAGAAACTGTTCTTGAGGAAAAACGTTTGTTACAGATTAGTATTTCAAAATTAGAAAATGAATTTGGAGAGCAGATATTAAAAATTGAAATCAGAAAGTGAAAAACTGAAGAAGAAGCAAGATATTTTTCTTAAATTACAAGAGAAGAAAATGTTGTATGGGGCTAATAAACTTTCTTTTGAAAATCTAAAAGCATCTAAAGATACTGAAATACAACAACATGAAGATCCAAATTTTATATCTACAGCTACCGATTACATGAAGACATGAAACCGAAATTAAGTCATAATACGATGACCAAATTAGACATTGTTCACCCCGATTGTGTCTTGAAAAAGTGTTACAAAATTATTTGTTTTTGTTTTACGATGAAGAAGAAAAACTTAAGAAGACGAAGACGACATGGTCTTGATTTTAAAGACGACAATGACAAATAGAACATGATAATGAAAGCGATGATGATTTTCGACGACGAGATGACCACAACAACGATGCTGTCTTAGAAAAATGATTATGACGACAACAGATAAGAAAGATTGTTTTGTATTTGATTTTTTGAATACATATTTTCTATTTGTTTTTCTTTTGCAGAATTTTTCGGATCTAGATGCGGAGGACCATCATCTTGTCAGGAGGGCCGACTGTGGGAACGCCCTCTGGTACCCACATCTGGCGCCCGATTCTGACAACCGCCGCTGACGCTTCTACATTCCAGCCAGCGCCATCTGTGAACTCTCCGTGAACCACTCAGAAGAGAATTGCCTTTGGCAGTGTTAAGACGTGCAACCTAGCTGACGGCTGTGGTGACTTTTGTTTTCAGATAACGACGTAGTATAAATGAGTAATTTCTCTGTTATGAAGATTTTACTATGTGCTCTAATTGTTTTATGAAATGGAGCTACTATCACGAAACTTGGCAGGAATGTAGTCTTGTAAGAGTTATGCAAAATGATTAAAATTTCGACTCCAATGAGACTAGGGTAAGCGCGTTATGCGCATATGCTATGCGCAGCTGGGAGAGATTAAAAGCATGATTGCTCGTGCCATAGGGTTATTCAAACAACTCTGTCCACTTGGATGGACGGTATTGTGACTAGAGATGCCTCTGAGACGTAATCGGCGACAATACGAACAATTGTCGGACTTTGAGAGGGGGCGTATAGTAAGCATCAGAGAAGCAGGTTGGCCGAACAGGCGTATCGTCCGCCACCTCGGTCGGAGGTGTATGGTAGTTGCTCGATGTTAGTAACAATGGATCACGGAAGGGATAGTCTACCGTCGCGGATGGTCAGAGTGTCCCAGGAACACAAATGCGTGCGAGAATCGCGCAATCATAAATGCGACCACGTCCGCACCAACAACGTCGCTAGAATCGGTTCGACGCCATTTACTATCTTCCAGACATCCGGTGGTATCAAGGAAAACAATTCGGAAACGACTGATCGACGCAGGTATAAGGAGCCGTCGTCCTTTAAGTCTCCTACCACTGACCCCACATAATTAGCAGTGTCGACTGGATTTTTGTCGACCTCGGGCAAGCTGGAGTATGATCGACTGGAGGCGTGTGATCTTCAGAAATGAATCCCGATTCAGTCTCAATCATGATGACCAGCGCATACGCGAGTGGAGGCGGCCAGACCATCGGTCCGATCCGGCATTTGTTGTCGAGAGGCATACGGAGATTAAACAAGGTGTGACAGTGTGGAGAGCGATTTGTTGGGACACACAATCACCTCTAGTCGTCCTTCAACTCACTTTGAAGACACGTATTTATGTGGACGAGATTTTAACGCCAGTTGTACTGCCTATGCTATCAAGACGTCCAGGTGCCATTTATCAGAAAGACAACGCTCGACCACATACTGCGCGACTCTCCCATCAATGTCTTCAAGTATATGAAGCACTCCCATGGCCTACCAGGTCACCAGACCTCTCGCCAATAGAGCACGCCTGGGACGTGCTTGGAAGGCAAATGCAGCCGTCCCGGAATACTGGTGAATTAACTGCCCAGTTGCAAAGCCTGATGATCCGCAGGATGGCCTGATCTTCCGCAGGAGGTCATAGGTGACCTCATTGATTCGATGCCACGTTGTGTTTCGACTTGTATAGCTGCCAGAGGTGGCTTTACTACTTACTGATTTGTAACCTTTTTCATGCCATATATTCTTAATAAAATGGTCTGTTCTTCTGAATTTGTAATCATTTTGTTATGTCCTCATACACTACATACATGTTAAGTTTGGTGATAGTAGCTCGTTTCCTTCTGGGTGCGTATATATATATATAAAGAAGTTTGAAATCTTCCTTTTTACTTCAATGAAATTTCTCCTTTTAATGAAATTCAAATCAACTCTAAGTTCAAAACTTACCTTTAATTTGATTTACATCTGATTTAATGAAATTATAACACTAATTTATTTATTTCTACGAATAGTTAACCTTAATGCGTTTTATCAAGTACCCGACAGATCGAAATGTAGTAACATAAGCGAGGAAATAAATCTTATTTTCTATACCCCTTCCAGTCGTGCACTTACGGAATCTCTATACCAGTATAGAGATTTAGCACTTCTTTATCCTTAATTTTGGGTGTATATAATTTGAAGTGGCACTCTAATAAATTAGATTCAAACACAGTTATAAATTAATAACACTGTTAATTTAAACTTGACACATAAATATGCTTTACAAAATAAATGATGCGTACTACTAGCACGAGCTAAATAAATATTCATGCAATGCATATTATTCCAGTATAGACACGTTGGAAATACATACAGTTTGAAATACTCACAGTACTTGAAAGTCGACCAGCAATGCTGCTACGTACACTTTTGGCCACAGAACACTAAATAACTTTCGTCTAACACGAACTCGCGTAGGTTAGCATCAACCTAGCTAAGCACCTCAAGCTGCTGCTCGAAAACCCCTTTCACTTCCTTAACGCTTCGTTTGTTTAATCTAGCTGCTTGGTATTTATACCAACCGCGTATGCCGCACTTAGCATATCTTAAGCGGCTTCTTTAACTTTTTTCACATAAAAGTTCGATTCTTGTGAATAGAATCTTATGTAAACCTTACAAGGTATCTCATGTAAATTCCATAAATAATAATGTCAATAGAAATAACACCTGTGTTTTTGCTCAGTTTGTAAAGCCTAGTCCTTGCTCTAACTCATGTCTTTTTTTACCTGGTAATTCTCATGCTAGTGTAATTAATAGCTCATCTGCTCACAATAATAGTTGTATTTATAAGAAACCTAATTTGCCCCCCTTTGCTGCCTCCTCCCACTCCTTCACCACTCCTCAAGCTGTACATGCGCACAGTTCAAAATCTGAATCTAAATGTGAAGCTTCAAAGCAGCTACAAAATGTATTCAGCATCATCATTTCAGACTTTGGCGACCCTGAGAATGAAATCTTCTCAGCAACTATCTGAAAGAACTGTTCAGGGATGACGAGCTCTCCCAAATATATAATAAATTACTTTACAGGGCGAAAGATGTGCACCCACAGTCAAATCTGTTATGTTATACCAAAAACAGTGGTTTACCGGGAGCAAATTATATTCTTCTACCCTCATCTCTCCGACCAAAGGCATTATGCTTGGCCCATTTTACACACTTAGGTCTACAAAAGACGTATGAAGCTCTCTGCAAGATTTTTTGGTGGCGAGGTGCATATATAGACTATGCTAACTTTGTAGCTTCATGTAAAGAATGCATTCTACACAAGAAAAGAAGAGTGGTGGTTGCTCCTCTCCAGTCGGCACCTCTTCCTACAGCACCAGGCCAGCTTGTGTCGGTGGATCTTGTCAGTCCCTTCCACAATGGTCACTCGGTTCTCACCATAATAGATCACTTTAGCCGTATTTTGGTATTAGAAGATATTCCTACCACCAAAGCAGACAGAGTAACCAGGGCTTATTTTGAGGTACATTGCCACGTTTGGCAGACCAAGTCATATACTTGCAGATCTTGGTCCACAATTCACATCTGTGGTGTTCAAAAAGTTACTGGATATGGCTGGAATTAGGCAGGCGCACTCTTCACCAGGACATCCTGAGGCAAATGGGGTCTCTGAGAGGATCAATGCCTCAATCAAAGCGTCAGTTTCGACTCTTCAAGCCCAAGGTGTGCACTTCGATACAGCACTGCTAGTGCATGCGTCCTTTTACAACTCGGTGATCCATTTCAGTACTGGTCACTCTCCTCGGGTAGTGCATTTCGAGAAAGCACTATCAATAATGACAGATTCTGAAAACTTGTTTGAAGACTTCCCACATCTTGATAAAGGGTCACTTGTAGACAACATCATTTAGCAGACCAAAGCCATCTGGTCATACTATTTTGCGAGGTCGTCTGAAAACCAAATGAAAAGTAAGAGTAAATTAAACAGATAATGAAGATACAGACATTTGAAGGAAGGCGATATTGTTTATATTAGATACAAGAAACAGTTTGCCCATTTTCTCAAGAGGCCATTTGTATTAGAAAACTTCCGCTCAGATATAACTGTCACAATTAGAACTTTAGAAGACTCTGTCTCACCGACAACACTTATACATGTCAATAGACTCATAAAAGCTCCACCTCGCAAAGGTCATTTGATCGAAAAGCATATAAATCCATCTCCCACAGCTAATATTAATCAGTGTCCTAGTTCTTCTCCAGATGCCCAAGTATGAATTCCAATGTCTAGCTCTCCAGATCCTGTGCTGGACTCCAGTCTTGCAAGTGTTCTGGATGTTGACCAATCCGTGACTGAAACTGTTGAGAATTTTCCTGATATGGAACAGTTACTTCCTGCTGCTAACGATGAGTACCAGTCCCCAGAAGCAAGTCTATCAGACGAGCAATCTTCATCATTGCAACACCCATCGGTGCTTCATGAATCTTCTCAACTCCAGGTAGAGTCGCCTCTGAGCCAGGATCCTGTTGGGCTCACTCATGCCAGTGTTGCACCGCCAAAATCTACTGTAATCTCTCCGACGCCGAGTCATACTCCAGAAGCTACTCCTCCTGGCTCGTACAACCTCAGACCTAGAATGATGTTTTTGGAATGGGAGAAAGCGGGCACTTCTTCTCCAGATGATGGGCACCCAATCGATTGGTGCGTCCAACTCTTCTACCGGTCATCCTGTATGGATTTGGACTCTAGCTTCTTACGGTATACCTCTGTGTCATTCTTAAATATTTTTCTATTGTTTTTAACGCTCTTAAGTCATTTCAGTACTGGGATGGCTATTCTGCTCATTCACGACTCCTATTATGCTCTTAAAATTAATATTTTCTCTTCATGACCTTAAAAGCTACAGGAATTCTTGGTTTCGATTCTATGAAAAGTAAAATTAAATATAAATCTCGTAAAACATTATGCTGTGGTAGCCAAATTTTAAAATATAAGACCTCATATAAATATCCAGTGGAGCAATTGTAAAATAATTATGTAACACAGCAATCTTAGTAAATATATGTGTAATGGAGCTAGAGTAATGAAATTACATAGATGAACATTCCAATATAACTTGGTCTATGCCAGTAATGTGCAATTAAAATTAATAGGTTTTCCCATAGAACACATTATATTAATATTCAATAATTGATTGTCTTTTCTTCACATTTCATGTGAATTTCATGGAACTGCATCTAACTCCAAGTTGTCGTTCTTTCATGAGTTTCCTTGACTCTAAGTCTTAAGTTTTTTTATGCACTTCTTTATGTTCAACTTGTCTACTGTACTTAGTCATATTAATGTCAAAAGTTTTCCTTTATGTTAAATGTAGTAAAGAAGCCATATGAGGGAAAATTGTCTGAAATCGAATGTGTCGTTATCAATCATGTAAAACTGTATGTACATTGTAAAATCACCATTTTGTTCAATTCTTTATGGAACCAAGCCAACATGCACCTTCATGGTTTCCAGTCTTTTATTGTGTACATGTTCAATGGTTCTGACATCAACAGGGTCACTATAGTTCTTTACCTGCTGGACACTGGTGAAATTTTTATATTTTTCTTATTTTTGTGTATCTCACCTGCTATTTTGTGAAGTGTGTAAATCATTAATTTGTCTTTTTTTCAAACATAATCATCATGTAATTTTGTTATACTGTATAAAATTTTTGAATAACGTGCTGTTGCATTTTCTATGATTCTGAAGTTTTTTTTTAAATGCTCTAGGGTATGTACTCATCTTAACATGTATATCCCAATTTTATTTTTTCACATTTTTTTAGTTTGTAAGGACATTTCCTTTTTACTTTTTGTGCTATGCATGGTACAGTGTGCTACACTGTTTTGCGGCAATTTATGTTTTTCATGCAGACATGTTTTGTAACCTTCCTTATTTAGTAATGACACTTATTTTTCTATGCAACCATGCTCTTTGTCACAAGGTTGACTCTTATAGTGCATTCATTTTTTATGTATGACACCTTTTTTATGTATGACAGGTTGGAAGTATCATATTGCATTTGTTATTTAGATTTCACACTGAGGAAGAAGAGTATACTTTTAAAATGCAATTGATCTACGTTTGTACAAGCTCTTTGCCTGACTATGATTTGCTTCCTAGTTTATGGTTTAACTAATAGGAGTCATTATAACAAACATTAATAATGAATATAGGTAAATGACGTAATCTAAACTGCCAACTTTAAATGCTATTGGAATTAAAATTATCTTCCAATAGGTGGCTCTGGTAGCTGGCGTCGTATGTACTTGTGTTCAAATCAATTGTTAGAATTGAAACTGTGCTGGATATGCTGCCCACAAACTGTATAGCTTGTGAAACATATGTTATTTTACGTCTGGAAGGCTAGTTCCATCATTGAAAATGTGTGTGGCTCTCTTATCTTAAGAAATGCAAGGTTACTTGGTTTAAGTTAAAGTAACTCACCAAAGAGTATAAGTCGAAACAAGTGTTTGTAAACATTAGTGTCATAGGATACAACTACTAGTTTCCCAAGAAAAGAATCCGTCTTTAAGTTACACATCATAAAGTGTAATTGTGTCTAAGGACAAATTTCAAATACCACTATTATTAAATAATTTGTTGCAGTTGAGGGAATTACTGGAATTTTCCCGACGAACTCAGTGTCCACTAGGGGGTGCGTGGGTGGAGAGAAAATACGGTTTCTTGAATTTCTGTAAAATTTCAGATTTCCCCATTTGCATAAACAGTTTAATAAACGTCGCATTTGGGATTTGTTTTAAGGTCGCTTCATATACACCGGCCTTTTTGACTTCCCAGCTAGTTAATTTTTTTTCGTTTTATAGGGAATTTTCAGAGTTATTTGTTGTTATAAAGACACTCATGTATTATGTGTATATCACAATTCATCTTTTTATAACTCACTAGTCACTGTAAAGTACATGCATAATGTATAAGGAGAATTTGTTCCAGTAAAGGCGATTCACGCCAAAACTAGTAGCTGTTACCTTCCTTGCGCATGCGCTTGGCGTATTTTTGTATATTTGGCAAGACGAACGGGTTTTTCTCCCTCCAAGGCGGTCATCATATTCCGACTGAACCTGAGCCGTGTATGTGACCTGCTGGGGGCCGGTGCTGGTGAGTGCCGATTACATGACGGGGTAGACTTAGGTAAAAATAATGTTTCTGATCAGTTTGCAACTGTTACTTTCTATTTTATTATGAGTAAACAAATAATTAAGCTCCTTACTTTTGTAGTTTATGTTCGCCTTAGTTTTCTTAATAATTAAATTAATTTCATGTTCTATATTCAACTATGAATTTATTCCTTTTGCAACACGTGGGTTGAGCCATAATGCAGATAATAAGAATTCTTTTATTTCTAATTTAACTATAGGTCTTATCATAGGCATTAACTTGATACAAAAGAACCTGAAATTTTGCGGTAATTAATTCATCTATATAATTAACAATATTAACTCTTTCATTCATACAATTCAATGTACATTAATGTCACACGTTTGGTCGTTTACCACTCTCTATAACATTTGTTGCTTACTAAAGTAGTAGTGATTTTAATCATATTTTTTTAAACAAGATATTTATAATTTTTATAAGTTTGTATCTTAATTCCGAATCCAGTATCTATTTTTCAACTTAAGCGTATATTTTTAATATAGACATGTGTTTTGAAACTAGCTTCGTGAAGACGAAAATCATACTGGTGAGTGAAAAACGCAGTCCTGAAATTGTGTTGATTGATTTAATACGCGAAACCATTTCTGAAAGCTTTTCAGGGTGACCAGTGGCGCACCCAGGATTTTTTCTTGGGGGGGGGGCGAGATGAATGGATAAAAATATTTATAATGCAAAATCAATATTCATAATGCAATTTCTATTTCTTTTGGAGGGGGGACAGGGCCAATCCCCCCCCCCCCCCTGGATGCGCCACTGAGGGTGATAAGAGAACTTCAACCTCATTTAAAAAAATTCAATATTTTACGCAATATGCCTCATAATTCATATTATTTTTTACTACACTGAAATCACCTAGAATTCACAAAAAAGTTTTTTGTGGAAGAATAAGATTTGTTTTTTAAAAAAAATCCTAATAAAAATTACTTCGTATGCTATTTTAAAAAAATATATTATAGGTACATCAATCAATTTTCCTAATAAAATTCTTTTAAATTTATCTTATTGTTAGTGTGCGTCGAATTTAGAAATTATTAAAATTGTACCGCGATGAAAAAAGTTTGAGAATCACTGCTTTAGATTCACCCAAAAAACAATTCATTGTACAAGTATGTTTATATATTTATAGTAGCTGGAAACGACACACCTCGCTACGGTGTACATTCAAATTAAATACAACGGTCAATATATATATATATATATATATATATATATATATATATATATATATATATATATATATATATATATATATATATATATATAAACCATAAGCGATATTTTTATACACAAAATAATGTAGCAGAAAATATTCAAATTAAATGTAATAGGACATACTAAAGAATATAGTACAGTTTGAAGAGCATAATATCTTTTATTGTATTTTAAAATTTTTTTTGATAATGTCCAATCGTCTGCCGCATTAGCAAGAATTTTTTTTTTGTCTATTTAGTTGTTATCCACGTGACGGTAAATGTATTTAAAACTACCAGAAAAAGAAATCACGTGATCAGAATTTAATAAATTAAATTCTAAAAATTAATCTTTGAAAATTCACCCAAAGTCAGAAAATGGGGGTAAGGATTCGAAAAAGATCTCATTTTAAAGAAATTTTTAGGATCTTTCTTGTGATATAAATTTTTAGGATCTTTCTTGTGATATAAATTTTCTAATACTCAAATTATTATTTTTAATGCAAACTTAAAAAAAGTTACTAAAACAGCTTAAAAATTTAATTTTAAAAAATTGGAGAAGAATTTTTCAAAAATCTTTCTTAGTGCACCCCTACACTGTAAGAATAATCGCCATGCACAGTTTCAGCCCTTTAGGTCCAGCGGTCTGGTCAGTGCATTGTATGTCACTCAGTGAGCCAGGCAGTTACGGAACTGTTTTATAGATATAGATGATAAACTTACACTAAAAATCTAAGTGTTTGAAAGGATATAGAATGCTCATTCAGCATTTTGAAAATGTTAGAATTTTTGAAAAACCGGCATTATTCTGCCAAAAAATCCTTATTTTGAATTCTGAGGATCGTCAGTGCAGCGAAAAAGAATATTATTCTCATTCTGTATATAGGATTAAAAATTTTAAATGAAAAAAAATTGAGGTTGAAGGTCCCTTTTCCCCTTAAATCATTAAGATACAAACATAACACTTGAGCAAGTACTTAAGAGGGTTTTAAATTTCTTCCATTTAATAAAATAAAATGGATTGTTCCTCTGAATATTTTAAAAACACTTTAAGGGCTCTGACAGTACATTATTAGTATTAAATTCCACTATATTTATTGTATACAGCAGACTTATGCAGTACGCTAAAACAGGATTTAAAACAAATATTTAGAACAAATTACTTCAGGGATTTTAAGAAGCTCCGTATATTTAGATTTTCCATTTATTTATTTTACAAAACTGTAATTACATTTTGTATGTTTATCTTATAAAAAAAATACACTCTATAACAAATATAAAGACGCACCAAGAAAGAGTTGCTTGATTACGACAAAAATTGGTGGATGTTAAGAACATGCACAGAAAAATAAACGATTAAAATTTCAAAACAATTGAATAATTTATTCCAGATTTTGATCGTTGCAAGTTGAGGAAGTCAATAAGGTGTTTGTCCACCTCTGGTCTGGATGCAAGCTGTTATTTGTCGTGGCATACACTTAACCCCCGGATGGTGTCCGATGGGATTGTCTCCAACTGTCAGGCTAAATCGAAAGCATTCCAAAATAGTTGCAATCGCCTTCCCATCACTTTCCAATCGGGGCCTGATCCTCTATGCAGAGAGATCAGGCGACCTGGGTGGCCAATTAAGTGTGCAGCAAGCTTGAAAACAATTCATAGCAACACGTACTGTAAGCGGACGGGCATTATCTTGTTGAAAATATAAGTTGGGTGTCGAAAGAGGTACAGCAACAGAACGTCTCCAGACACGTCTGCGGTGGTCATAAGGACACAGTTCGCAACGGGACTCGTCATTAAAGACTATACGTCCCTAGTCAGCGCAGTTCCAAGTTGATCGAGTCAACCCTTAGCTGACGGGGCCCATTCTTCCGATTCCCTCTTCAGAACAGGAAATTTAATAACCCCTTTGTAAGAACGGCCATACGTATATAATATATATATATATATATATATATATATATATATATATATAAAATCATTCTTGGACCCATATTCTTGGGATATATGCTATCTGCTATCCCCACCCCTCCCGTAAGGAAAAGGTTAAGCATCACGGTAATCGGGCTTGACTGTGTACAGGCGTGAGGGGCAAGCGGCTTGACGGGAGTCAAATTTGCCGTTGTTGATCCACTCTTCCCATTGTCTAATCTCTGCATCGCCTCGACCCAGATGTCGAGCGATTCTTCGATCTGTTCAACCAGCTTCTTTCAGTCCGATGACACGACCTCTTTCAAACTCGTCATGATATATGCTCGTAATGAGAATGAATCCTTTGGCGATGAAATTGTGACGTAAAATATCCACGTAAGATATCCGCAGTCGAAATGCAGCAGACCGAAAACCGCTCCTTATCATCTATATCTATAATCATCTATAATACATCTATAAACATCCCATGTTTTTTCATGATTTCCTACATTGTGACGTGACAAAACGATCTGAGAAAGAAAAAAACAACTAGTTTTAACAATATACCTTTATTTGAGATGTTCAAACTTCTCACCGTCATTGCGGTGTCGTGTTTTGCCCGAAAGGTAATCATTTCTCCTTCCGTTCAAGTTTCGTGACGTCACAGTGTAGAAATCAAGAAAAAATAAATGCTCTTTTTAACCATTCTATTCTTCGCATTAATGTCCACAAGGTGTCTTTTCTTACTAAATAGATGATGCTCTACAACTTTGTGAATCACTTTTTTCCTCTATCTCATTCCACTTTCGAGATAGGAATGCTAACTCCGCTGTTTTCCACCAGGTGGCGCGATAGGTGGTTTTATTCAGTAGCGCATGGCTACTTTACTATACCTAGACACCACTTTTATGAATATAGCAGCAGCCGTTCCGAAGTTAAGAGGGTGCGAAGGGACTTTAGTGGGTATACTGTATATAAAAGAGTTCGTAACTGACTGACATATAACGTACAGACCAAACCGCTGGACCTAAAGGGCTGAAATTTTGCATGGAGATTCTTCTTATAGTGTAGAGGTGTATTGAGAGAAATTTTGAAAATTTCTTCTTAGATTTTTTTAAATTAAATTTTTATGCTATTATTGTAACATTCTTTAAAGTTTGCATTCAAAATAATAATCTGAGGGTCATAAAATTGATATCGCGAGAAAGATCATAAAAATTCGTTTAAAAGGAAATCTTTTTTGAATCTTTACCTCTCTTTTCTGATTCTCTCTTTTGGTGAATTTTTAAAGAATAATTTTTAGAATTTAATTTATTAAATTCTAAAAAAAATAATATTTAGAATAATATTTTAATTTATTATTTCTACGAGGTTTATTTTCATTTGTGATACTTTAAACTAATTTTGCGTCACTTACATAACAATGAAATAGACAAAAAAAATCTTGCTAATGCGGCAGACGATTGGACATTATCCAAAAAAATATTAAGATACAGTAAAAGAAATGTTCCTTAAACTGTACTATATTAACTGTACTATATTCTTTAGTATGTTCTATTGGATTTAATTTGAATATTTTCTACTACATTATTTTGTCTATAAAAATATCCTTTACGATTTTTTATAAATATTTTGTTTTTGTTTTTCTTAGATCAATTGCATACATTGATCGTTGTATTTAGTATATATATATATATATATATATATATATATATATATATATATATATATATATATATATATATATATGTATATGTGTATATATATGTATATATATATATATATAATATATATATATATATATTTATATTTATATTTATTTATATATATATATATATATATATATATTTGGCATTAATTGCATACATTGACCGTTGTATCTAATTTGAATGTACTCCGTAGCGAAGTACGGGTATTCAGCTACTATACCATAATACTTTAGTGTATAAGTATTATGTTATATAAGAATTTCTAACATATTTCTAAGATTTCAGAATTAAAACTTTTTTAGCCTATATCTTCAGTCTCTTCAGTATTTTAAAAAACGAGTCATGTTACGGAAGAACTGTTTAAAAGAAACATATGTTTCCGTTTCGTCGCTTGAATTTCTAGTTACGGAGACAAGTTTGAAATTGTTTTCTCCAGTTCCAGTTGAAATTTGCTTTAAACAGACTAGTATTTTTTTCAAAATGCTCTTTGTGAGTAAGAGAATGTAATCTATATACGGAATAAACATTCTTATAAAAAAAGTTACGTTCATATTATTTCTGGAGCTGGATGATGTATGAAGTTGAGCCTTTTCGCAATAAGTTGAAAACAAATTACAACTCAAATATATTAGTAGAACTGTCGATGATTTAGTATTATTTATAAGGTATATCTAAAAAATATCTGAAGTTATTTTTCCGTATGAGATAAGAATGAAACTAAAGAAAATAAAATTTATTGATAATGAAGCATGGTTCTATTAGAAGATATATTTGCAAAAAAAAATATGGACTATTTTACTCTCTATTCCAAAGTATAGAAGTTTAAACTAAATTCTTACATACTAACGACCGAAATCCATTATATATAGTAAGTTTTTCTACGCCATCTATATTTGTAATGATTTTTAAGATAATTTATTTATCCACCTGACATCTTTTCCTTATTATGAGAGGTAATATAGAAAACAATTTTATGAGTATTTGTACCATTTTAAATGTGATATTGCCTGCGTGTAGTCTAATGTATTTTCCAAGGTATCATTCATACTGTTTGAAATTATTGTTTGAACAGAATTGTCTCAAGCGTACAGCATTAAAAGGAATAAAAATAGTTTTAAGTTAGTAAAATTGGAATTTCATTGTAAAAATTTAAAAAAGTAATGTATTATTGTAAACATAAAAAAATTTCAGGTAGTTTCTTCTAACTAAACTACCGCGGGTTATTAATGTAGGATTACTTATAACTATTGCTTACCACTTAGTTTTTCAATAAAATTCCTACATACGAAGAAACGGATGAGTGATAACTCTATGCAGAATAGGTCGATGGTAAGAAAAATAAATTACATATGTCAGAAAATAGGGGGTAATGTGTCGCGTAAATGTCAAGTCAATAAATGTGTTTCCACGTCTACTCGGATAGTTGGATGGAACTATATCTAAATTAAAGTGATATTTCAGGGAATCTAATGCCTTGTATTTAGCGTCTATATAAAAATCCCCCACCCATCATGATGATTGGAACAATGGCATAAATATCAAACTCTTCATCTATAAGTAAACTTGATTCGGAATGTTTCATGAGCGTACTAAACACAAATAATTTTAGATCCGCTGAATTGACTGGGGTGTATATATACGGATGCCAGTATGAAACGCGATTATCCATTTATTGTGATATCTACCATACATATATCACCAGCTCCCGAACCTTCTGTTTTCCGTCGATGGTTTAGTTTGAAATGAATGGGCGTACAATCAGCTATGCTTTTCAGATTTCGGTAGATCTCTACACCACTTGCTTTTCGCTGTTGATGTGTTATTCATATACGCTTTCAGTTCAAACCTTATAACTTCTATTGTCTGGTCTTCTGGCATCCAAGCCTCTGACATTCCTATGAAATTAGATTTCTTAATAAATTCATCGCTTTCAACATCGCTAGAATGAGCGACTAAGCTCTGCACATTCAAATTTGTTATGATCAATGATATTTTTTGCCTTTGCCATTATCAACCTTCACAAATTGTCTTGCTTATTCATCGCATTGTGATTCTTCAATCATTTTTCGCTTGCGATATTTCCTTTTCGATTCGGCCTCACTTTTGTAATGTTCATCCTTTCGTTTTCGTTGTTGAAGTTCAAGGTCTTTCAACCTTTTTTTTATATTGCTTTTCTTTCTTCGGATAAAGGTTTACGTGGCATCTTGGAACTCTACCTGCCACTCCATATATATGGTTTTTCCATGCAAAAAGAATAATGCACACCTATTCAGATATTGTCAATAAAGAAACTCATTAATGACATCACAGAATGAAAATAAAACGAAACGATTTTTAAATTTAAAAGTTCAGTGCGATTGATAACGGTAAAATTAAAAAAGCTAGCGCGTGCCATCAAGGGGAAGAAAACTTGTGTAATTCGAAATTAGCAATACGCACGATGTTAATCTTTAAAATGGTACCTCATTTGTCGATTTTGGTTAAGTATGAAGGGAGGAAAAGGAATAAAACTTAAGAAACCTTTTAGAAATAATATTCTGCCACTCTTGATTTATAAATCGCGACGACGATTTTAACGTCTGAAATTTACCACGAACCGTTATTGAGGAACGTAATCCCACGTTAAATGTAATGGAAGTTTTAGATAATTTGTTGAAATATTTTATCATGACATATTTTCGTGAATTATAAAGCCAAAACTTAGTAGTGAACATAAAGAGATGTTTAAATGACCATGAAAGCTGAATTATCTGAGTTCACTTCTTTATGTAGACAACGATCGCTAAGATTGGATCCTCAATAGCACAGATACCAATAAGTCCTTTTCTCACAGTAAAGAAAAAAAAAAGACGAGAGCAAGAGAGTGATTCCTGCATAATGGGTGTCATCTCTTTTACACAAGTAGAAAAGTCAAAAATTTAGCTGTTTTTTCGAACATCTATAACTTTTTTTGTTATTGTCTATAAACATGAAATTTTCAGTATTACTTCTGTAAACTTAATAGCATACAAGGAGGGCCCATAACGTAACCGGGAATTTTTTTATAAATAAGAAAAATATTACTCACCTTCAAATAAATTTATCTCCTTCAAAATAATCTCCAAAGGAGTCTATAAAATTTTTCGAAAGCTTCTTCAAGTCATCGAAACAGTGCTTATATGCGTTGAAACTAACCGTTCGCAAAATACGCGTAACATTTGATTTAATATCCGAGACGTTTTAAAATCTCTGTCCTTTCATAGCAATCTTAAGCCTCGGAAAAAGGAAAAATTAAGCTGGCGATAAGTCGGGGGAATATGGTGGGTAATTTATCACTTAAATTGAATGCTTATCAAGATATTGTTGTACAGAAATTGCTGTGTGGGGCCTAGCATTATCGTGTAAAAGAAATCATTGCCCAAAATCAAACAGTTTCTTCCTAACTCGCCTTATCCTGTTTCTTAATCGAAAAAGCATCTCCTTGTAAAAATACTGATAAATCATTTTGATTTTCAGGAACAAATTCGTGGGGAATAAGCCCTCTGTAATCAGTAAATGCAATCAGCATCATCTTAGTCTTTGATTTTGACATCCGTGCTTTTTTTTTGTATGGGAGAAGACGGTCCTTTCCACTGTGCACCTTGTCTCTTTGTTTCTGGGTCGTATTGTATACAGAAGGTCTCATCTCCTACTGTAATACGCTTTAAGAAATTGTTGTCCTGTTGCGCAGTAGTCAGCAAATATTCACAGCATTTTTTCTGTCTTCTTTTGGCTGTTTTGTCAAAATTCGAGGCACAAATCGAGCACAAACGTTTTTCATTTTCAAATTTTCAATTAAAATTGATCTACAGCTTTCTTTGCTTATCCCACCCGTGTTGAAAGTTGCTGAGTTGTTACTTATCGGCAATTGATTTTTTCCTTTTCCCGAAGCTTAAGATAGCCATGAAAGGACAGAGATTTTAAAACGTCTCGAATATTAAATCAAATGTTACGCGTATTTTGCGAACGATTAGTTCCAATGCCTGTAAACAATGTTTCGATAATTGAAGAAACGTTGGAAAAATTGTATAGACTCCCTTGGCAATTATTTTGAAGGAGTTAAATTTATTTGAAGTTGAGTAATATTTTTCTTATTTATAAAACATGCCCACTTTCTTTATGGGCGCACCTTGTATGTTCTCTAAATTAATTTTATTACAAGTAAATAAGAATTTTATTTATGAAGTAAGAAGTTAGTGCTTTTTCTGAAAATTTCAAATTTATACTGATACTCTGCGCAAAGACTTACACCGCTAATAAAGTTTCCATAAGATGTTTTAGATTTTCTTAAAGTAAAAACATTAGTTGAAATTCCACACCTATTTTAATTTTATAGCACCAAAGAATAATTACTCCATGACAGTCAGATTTTTAAAAACTGAAAAAGCACATTAAAATTATAAGTCAAATGCTATAAATTCTTAGGAAAGCAATTTTTTTAAGAAACAATTAGATGCATACTTTTAGTAGAATTATTATGCTTTTATCATGAAAATTTGAAAGCAATATTTGCAGTAGTTCCTTTTATACAGTGCGCGCAAGTATGAAAATCATCTTTACGAGAAAAAGTCTTTTAAAGTTTCCACACTGGTAATGTTTATTACATCGGAACTACTGCTTCCCTGTCATAGTTTTGAATGCTCTAATTAGAATATTTTAACGCGGTTTCTTTTAAAAAATTCTGAAATGTTCAAATATTCTAAAAATGCAAAAACATAAAATTCGATTTTTTTTAAAAAATTTAAAAGTGAGGACTGTGAGAGAAATCTTAAATGATATCAACTCAGTGAAAAGAGAAGAGTCAAAGAGAAAAAAAAATCTTAGAATTATAAAAGGGAATTTCATTAATAGCTGCTTTGATAGAATTAACATTATTCAAATAGCGAGAATTGAAGTGACAGATGGTGATACTGAAAAATTGAAACTGAAATTGTTGACTATAGATATCTCTTAATTAGCAAATGCCTTAAAATCATTCTCCTTAAAAATTCAGAATTTTCTAATAAGGACAATTTTTTATCATTGAAAAAGTAAAAAAATTCTCATTCATTCGAAATAAAGTTTTCTATAATTAATTTATATATAAAGAAAAAAAAACGTTTTTAAGGAATTTTCATCTACCGTTCAATTTACAAGGATATTTTTAAACAGGTGAATAAAAAAAAAATATAAGAATCTATTCACTTTTATTTTCATAAGCGTCGTTAAAAGGCAAAGAAAAGATGTATTATTAACGCAGGAAGAAAGATCCATTGACTCTGACACTATTCTTTTCCTATTTTCAAAACAGTAATATGTGTTGAATACCAAATAACCATAAACTGGGATGGGTGTTCTTTATCTCTTGCTTCTCTACCAGTTGTAGGAAAAATTCCCCCGTATCTTCATTTCGTTACTTATTTGTCACGAACAAATGAAAATATATATTTAATCTTTTTTATGTTAGTAAACCCAAGTAATTCATGGAGAATATTAGAATGCAAGGTTTATACTGTGCCTTAATATGATCAAATACTAATTAGAGTGTTTTCAATAGGGATTAAAGTGACTACAATGAATAATATGGAGGACAAACCCCCCAAAAATTGCATTTCTTTTAGTTTCAAAGGTGATATTCCTTTAGTAAATTTTACTAAGAAATAAACTGATTTTAAATATTTTCAATATTTAGAATGATTTAGATGAAAAAAAATTGCCATCCTTTTTTTATTTATAAGTAAGGTGAATTTATATGACATTTGAAAATTTCCTGTAATTAGTAAGTATAATATTATTTTGTAAACCTGAGTTTTCAAAAAAGTTTATCTGATATCGGTGGTTCTCAAACGTTAATTCAAATAGCTAATTCAACTATGGGAAACAATTCTCAACAAGACGAACATTTCATATAAGCTAAAACATTTATTGCAAAATAACAAAAGAAATCGAACTCAAGTCGAAACAGCTAAGTGAAATCAAATTTTACATTCCGTCGAACTGTCAAGGTCAAAGTCGTTCTTCTTTTACAAGAGTGGATATCTCTGGCGAAGGAAAGCGCCACCTATATTTCACTACCAAAAGTGAAGAGGGTTCGGCAGCCCAGTTGGCAAGAGCAACGGGCCAGTGATCTGAACGCCGATCTGTGGTTCGATGCTTGTCGCTGGAAATCTGCCGCCGTGTTCACTAATGGTTGCCAGAGCACGAAAAATAGGGCGTGGCTACAATGTCCTCCAAGTTCTCCAATTGTCCTCTGGAGATGCGGGGTCAAGTGTTCCGGTCTCTTCACTTGACTCGGTTCAAAATTACGGGACCGGTCATTTAGCCAAGTCGGACTCCGACCGTTGTGATGCTAATTCAGAACAACGGCACCTTCATCGCCCATATCCTTCGGGACTTGATGTCTACTGTCGGTCAAGGGGCATAAACAACAACAACAACAACAACAACGAAAAGTGATATCTGCAACACTAAGTAATCCGTGGAGGATATTAGAATACAAGGTTTGTACTGCGACTTGAAATGATAAAATACTCATCAGAATGTTTTCAATATGGACTAAAGTGACTATCAGGAATAACATGGAGAAACAAACTAAAAAAATTCTGCATTTCTTTTGGTTTTGAAGATGCAATTCCTTTAGTAAATTTTACTAAGCAGTAAAGGGATTTTAAATATTTTTAATTTTTAGAATGATTTAGATAAAAGTTTACCATCTTTTTTTAAAAGTCGGGTGAATTAATATGACATTTAAAAAATTCCCATGTTAGTAAGTATAATATTATTTTGTAGTTTAATAAGCAAGTGATACTGGTTGAAGCACTTTCAACTACTGAATACGGATAGAAGAAATTATCATAAAAGGTAAGGAAAAAGACTGAAAACTACCTGCATTTCATGAAGTTTCAAAGTTGTTATTACTTTAGTAATTTTCATTTAGTATCAATTATAAACATCTTGACATTAGGAACAAACATATGAATTTTTAAAAAATTTTCATATTTAAATAAATAACAAAATTCTGAAATGGAAAGCTGTCTGATTACGGCCTTCATTGTGTAATACTTTTTCATAAAATCAATTTTTGTACTGTTGCAGTGGGAAGGAGGTTGCCTTGGCTCAGTTTGGCGAAGTTTTCAAAATTGACCAAAATCACACTATAATCGACGGTAACGGCAGCATAGCGGACAACAAAATTACTTGTCTATACAGAATACAGAGTCCATTTTAGGCAATCAAAATATCATAAATAGTTCAGAATAAGTCATAAATGAAATTATTTCCTCATCATTGAAATTTAAAATTAAGTTGGATGCTCAATTTAGGCTGTCAATTAAACACTCGGCATCTACATCACTGTTGATGAATCCGTTCAGTACAATTCTGTTATATGTCAGTGAATCTTAAAAATGGATAAAAAAGAAATAATTTCGCTGCATTGATCGCCCACGCCAAAAGGGGTACCCACTTCTTTACTAGAGCTACTTTTTGTAATTATTTCAACTTTTTCCTGCATATGAACTTCTCTGAAATAACCGTCGTTTAGTGTGATTTTGGCGAATTTAGAAAACCGCGCCAAGGGATACCCATTTCTACTGGGAAGAAATATAAATCCCTCTAACAACTACATGGTAATTATTTTAAGGAAAGCCTTAATAGGAGTTGATGCCATAAACTATAACAAATTTAGCATATAAATATAACTTTACTAAGACTTTATTTGAATTCAAATTTCTTTTAAAAACAATATAATTCCTCCGTGAATCATGCAGATGTAAATGTAAACTTCAACGACAATGATAACAAGAACAAAAACAGTAGCGATAACGAACATAAACAAAGCTAGCAACCTTAAACTAACCATCAGCAACTTTGTTTGACAGAATTACACATTCATTTGAAGTAGAGAGTTATTGCACTCTGATAATCAGTAGCATTATATAATAAATAAACAGCGTTTAATTACACAGAACATTGCATTTGTTTTAATTTTTATTAATTCAACAAAATTAGTATAAGACAATCAAGTTTGTTGGGCTGAAAAAAATACACATATTTAAAATTTTTGACATTGTCAGCGATACTGACTGCTGAAACAAGTCATGAATCAGATTTATTTTGTGATGAGTTCGATAAATATATAACATTTTCAGCTGCAATCTTCAAAGGTTTTGACGTTTCATAAAAGCCTGATAATATTTTTGTTTATGTCTTTTCAAGAAAAGGTCACAAAGAGATTAACTGGTAGAAGAAAAAACAATGAAAACAGAAACTTTGCGGTCATTTGTTTGATACGAGTTACACCCCTTTAACCCTTTTAGGGGCAACAACCTCCAACGTTTGCACGTTACAGATTTTTTTTCCCGATTTTTCTTAACCGAAAGAATTTTGAAAGATTTTCCAGTTAAAGGTTACGAAATGTTTTTACTTCTTTAAACTGATAACAGATGGCAGTACTAACCTTTTTTTTGCTCATTTAATTGGAGTACATTGAATGCAAGTGTAAAAAGACTAGATTTAGGCGTTTGCACTGTTCAAATGGCGCCCCTCAAAGGGTTAAACAGTAATTAAAAATTCCATATGTGAAATAATGACGGAAGTGGGGATGAAAATGTTTTACAGTACCAAATGAATAACATAATTGAGACTCGCTTCTCAACTGTAGGCATTGTTGTTGTTTTTTTTTCAAATGACTCCTGGCCAGAAATATTTCAGACCGGGTTCATATAGGCTAGCGGGCTGAAGAGTGTGGCTCAGGTTTATAATGGCACCACAAGGGTCGGAATCCGATTGTGGCCAGGTGCCACCTAAATTTTGGCCAAGTACCACCAGGGGCGACACTTGGGATCGAACCCTCTCTCACCCTCTCTGACCTCATAGAGGGACTTTCCGGTCTACAAATTTAACGTTCCTATATCCGACCTAGACAGGGAGTTTTGAATGGTGCTAGTCTGGATTCGAACCGAGTATCCTCAGCTCCGAAAGCCGACGCACTACCACTAGGCTACATCTGACCATTGTTGGTATTAATCTGACCAATACTTCGAACTTCCTTTCATAAATACGGGAAATACGAGATGATTAGACTAATATCATCAAGAAAATAAAAAAAAACTGTTCATAATATAAATATTCTGAGAGACAATAAAACCCAGTTAATGGTACTGTGCGGCATTGAATTTTTTTTCTAATAGTCAACTATAGTCAGTCTCTACATGACACTATTCAGTATGAGAACTAATCTAAATTTTATAATAAAAAATATCTGACAATGTGTCATAAAATGTAATTTGTATTTTTATCTCACAGTTAATATCAAGAGCCCTCAGGTGATAGATAGAAAAAAAATAGAAAAAAGAAATCGTGACCTTGACACTATTACGTGTTTTGCCTCTCAAATAAATTAATCGAGCCCGAATCCAGGACAATCTTACAAATTGGAAGAAAAGTTTTGCGCCTTTGTTACTTGAATCCACAAGAACCCACAAGAAAAGTATATCGCTCCTTTGTTACTAGTAACGAATGGAAGTGAAGATACATTTTTTTAGTTTGCGTTTGGGCTGGAAATCGACTACCATAAATATTTGGAATTTACAAAGGCAGTGCACTGCTCGCAAACAAAGAGTAAATCTTATTGTTGGAGTGTGTTGCGCATATTTTTTTTTATTTTTTTATAAATCAACTTGTACTATTAGTGGTTAGAAACATAAATATTTTTGAGATTTTTTTTAGTATTCTGGTACATTAAGCAATGAACGAATTCAATCTTTAGTTAGTAATTATACGCATAGTTATATTAACTTGAAATAAACAATATGAAAGTAAAACAATAGCGACTATTTGTATATAGACATAAAATTAGCGGGGATTGTCCTGATTTTATAAATTTTTGGGTTCTAAGGTTTTCTTACACTAAAATTTAGGATTCAGTCCTGATATATATTATATTTTAATAGTAATTTTAGAATACAGAATGCAATATATTAGTATTTTCTTTTATTTATTGCTAATTTAATATATTTTATTTGAGTCGCCGAATGCGAAAACCAATTTTATCCCAAAAAATCGAAAATATAATATTGTTGCTATGGATACTTCTATTTATCTCTACATGTTCAAGTTGAGAAACAGTTTAAAAATAAGCTCAATACCATTGAAAATAAATGAAGAATAATGATGAAAGATTCATTTATATCCCAAATAGCCACAGTTACAAAATCAGTTCTATCCTTTGACAGTTCTAAAATAAGTTACATTGCACAAACAATAATGGCTGCCTTCTAAATGCAGTAACAAAACCAGTTTAATATCCCCACTAACCTATTAGATGTACTTTAGTTTCAGTAGTGGAGTGTTCAATATAGTAATATTAGTTTATCTTAATGTAAATACTACAGAAATTTAATAACGTTGTGTTGTCTACCATGAGCATCAACATCTTATGTTTTGTAGTTACAAAATAGAAGTCAATTTCTCCACATGTTTATTAGCTTGTTGTTCTATTCTTTATAATTTCTGCAGGCTTTACTCATTATTACTTTTAGTTTTCGTTAATTTTCTACCTTAACATGGATCCAGATTTGAGTGGCCCAAGCTCAAATAACACTGTACAGTAAGCAATGACTTAGATAATGACTTAGAAATGATTATTGAAACTCCAGTTAGAAGGTTCAAAACGGCAGACAATTCATTTCCAAAAACAGTTATATCCAACCCTACAGGTGCAAAAAAAGATATGTGAATTTTATTTGTTTAAATATAACCCTTTCCTACCCCTAAACATTTCATCTGTCTGCGAACTGTTGATATGGGCGGTTTCATAAACTCTTGGAAAAGAGGCCATAAAGTTCTTGTAATGTGCGTTTTTGACGTTATAGAACACATCAATCCCAGTGTGGTTCGAGGGATCTTCAGATTTTGACACTATAGTGACGGCTGGAATCTCATAATCTTCTAACACTTACCAGCACTTCAAACGCCAGAGAAATACCTTTGAATTCGGCGACAGTATAAAGATAGACGGCAAGAGTCCACACGCAGAGAGCTGTTTTTTTGGGCAGAGAGACGGATGCTCTCCTGGTCGGAGGCTTTCATAGACCAGAGCTGTCTTTGAACCTGAAGCCAACCTGATGATCTCACTATATATTCTAACTCGCTGTACATACTTGCTTTAAATGTTGTAGTTGTAGTATGTTTAACGTATCGTAGTAAATAGTTGAATCGCAAGGCTTGTCTTATTATTGACTACGGTACACTAGGCAACAACCTGAATTTGATACGTTTTTTGACATCAAAGCCATTCAGTGATTTATCATTGCAACATAACTAACAGTCTTTGTTAAATAACTCAAAATCGTTTGAAATGGATACAACTGGTTTTGGTATTGTACAACTCATTTAAATATATTCATTCTTGCCCGTTTAATCTAAGTTCATTACATCAAATCCTGTTACATGCTTCTTGAAGTTCAAATTACCCATTTTCAGGAGTATTAGTACTTTCTTCAGAAAAGGGTGCTGACATTTTCTGTTTTCCTACCACAGTGACGCATGCATCATTGATACGCAAACTGTGAGTCGCGACCCACAAGGAGGTTGCGGATAGTCCGAAGGAAATTTATATCATATCGAATAATTTTATTAAAAAATATGCTTTAAAGTTTCTATAATCACATACTTTTTAATGTTTTTAATTATATTTTTTGGATGAGTATACCGGAACCGTATCGGCGAGATCGTTCGGGTTCGGCTACGGTCGGGGACCGTTCGTACCCCTGAATCGGGACCGTTTTGCCGAAATGTCGCTCCCGGACGCCATAATTGGCGTGGAAAACATTACCCCACTCAAAAGGGCTTCGTTCGTGGATTTTGTTGGGGTAGGGGTCTTTCCCGCTTCTTAATTATTTATTAAGGAGCGCGTCTTTCCCGTTCCTTATTCATTGTCCCCATTGACGTTATTAATATGATCAAAAAACTCCCTAATAAAAAAGCCCCAGGTGAAGATAATATTAATAATACCATGCTCAAAAACCTCCCCTACAAATATATCTTTAAAATTACTATTGCTATCATCTCCATCATTAAATTTGGGCATTTCCCCCATAGTTGGAAAAATTCTATTATTGTCCCCATTCAAAAACCTAACAAACCCAGCAATTCCCCTAGCAGCTACAGGCCCATTAGTCTTCTAAATTCAATAAGTAAATTAGCTGAAAAATTTATAGTTAAATATATTAATGATCACCTTCAAGAAAATAACATTCTCATCCCTTATCAATTTGGCTTTAGAAAATCCCTCTCTGCCCCTCGCCAAGTTTATCGGCTAACAGAACATCTTACTCATGGTAGGAAAAATAAGCAATCCACTGCAGCCCTGTTCCTAGACATTTCCTTAGCCTTCGATAAAGTTTGGATCGATGGACTCATCCACAAATTAATTAACTATAATTTTCCCTCCCAAATCATCAGGACTCTCATTTCTTACCTAAAAAATAGAACTTTTCAGGTCAAAATTAATGGTCAGCTTTCGAGCAAATTTAATATCTATAGCGGCCTGCCACAAGGTAGCGTCCCCGCCCCCATTCTTTTTAATTTATTCGTTAATGATTTTCCAATTCACTCTAATGTTAATTTAGCAATCTTTGCGGACGACATAGCCATTTATTATTCTTGTAGAAATTTTAAATATGCGGTCAAAAACATTTATAAGTACATGACTGTCATCCAGCAGTGGCTCGACAAATGGAGAATAAAAATTAACAATGAAAAATGTATTGCAGTTATGTTCACTTCAAAGCGCAAAAATCCTTCCAAAATCATCAAATTAAAATCGGAAACATAAATCTCCCCTGATCTGAAACCATGAAATATCTTGGCATTGTTCTCGATAAAAATATCACTTTTAAACATCACATCACACATGTTAGGAACAAGTTTCGAGCAGCTCGCAGACTAATATATCCCATAATTGCTCGGAACAGCAAATTAAGCATTCAAAATAAATTGCTCATGTATAAATCGTTTCTTCGTCCTATACTAACTTATGGTGGGCCAGCATGGTCATACTGTGCTGAAATGCATATTAAAAAACTAGCTTCTCAGCAGAGCAGCACGATCAGACAAATAATAAATGCCCCTTGGTACTTCCGTAATGTTGACATCTACAATGAAATCGGTCTACCCACTCTTAAAAAACACCTTCAAAATCTAGCCATTAACTTTCACTACAATATCGATAATGATTTACTTAAAGATTTAGCAAATTATGATCATGCTGACCCCTCTAACAGGAAACGGCCTAGAGCCATCCTGTCATTTTCTTAAATGTTTTGTCCTTCGTCCTTATTATAAAAAAATAAAAAATAATATTTGGCTTGCAAAGGTAAAAAACAACAAAAAATTTTATAAAAACAAATAAGAATGTATTTCTATCCTTAAACTTTCTCTTTTAATTTTATTCATCTTTGCATCGTTTGTAAACCCACTTTTCTACTGCCCTACAAGATGCTTACTCACTTTTTCTTATACTATGAACTCACGGATTAGCAGCGGCCCAATCATTTCACTCCTTTCCTATACTCTGTTTCATTGGTTCCCCTCTGCTTATTACCTGAAAGTCTGCAATTGAGGGCGTGGCCCAGGAATTGCAGTTGCGACACATTTCCTATGGTCCCGCTCCTTAATGAATAATTCGATTGATGCCTATTTTATATATATATATATATATATATATATATATATATATATAGCTCTTTTATTTAATTAACAACCATCACACCGATTTCAAAGTTTTTTTTCTAAATGCACAAATAATGCATGAATAGTTCATGAATTATGCATGAATCATTTATTAAGAAGCTGGAAAGACCACTCCCCCTTTGGTCGTAAGGAAGGACTTCCATCAACACAATTTGGTAGGTTACTACAGTAACATATAATCGTCCTTTTTGGCGGTCCGGTCCGGATACCGTTTCCCTGCCTAGGTTGAAACCATATTTAACACCATCATGACACATTTTTTGTCATATGAAAAATAGTGTCAAACTATATTAGAATAAAAAGACTATACTTCAAAAGACTATACTTAAGCATATTGCATCCATTTGCATCTACCTATCTAATCGAGACTGGGTTTTCGAATCATTTTAAAATAGTTTCTCAAAATCGACTTTTATAGCTTTCTAACTTTGTTGTTGACATTTTCCTAATTTTTTAAATTTTGCTTCTACAAAAAAATTTTCCGCTGGGGTCAAGGGATTTTTTATTAAGAGAGAGTAGATCGAGGTTGAAATAAGTGTGTGTACCACTGCGTGACATTGTCGAATGTGTGCGCATAAATGTGCAATTAATAGCGTCTTTTATCTGGTGCATTAAACATGTATGATTTTTAAACTTATATTTTTCAGGTCCGAAGCATTTTCACCAGTGGGGCGTTTACGGGTAGGAGGTGGGGATTTCGACTTTCTTTGCATAAGCCGCGCACTTTATCTAGTGGTTAGCGTGACGAGTTCCGCACAGTGGACTCTGGATAGACTCGTCTAATGCCTTGTTCACATAGCCTTCAGAGCGGAGCGTAGAGCGAGGGATACAAATTGTAACCAATCACAGAGCTCGACGGAATGAGGTCACTCGTTGAAGTTGACTAAGGGCCTGTTCACGTCGACTCCGTTAGCGTTAGGGTTATTGGTATTGACATATTGTAAATAAGCCACAAACCTTAACAATTTCTCTGCTAAAAGTTTGGAGGTTTGTAATTGGCGAAAACGGGACGCGTCGAACCAATCACAGGAGAATTAATGGATATCTTAAAATGAGATTTTTAAATCAATTTCAAGAGAGCGTTTTTATTGTTATGGAAAAAAAAATTAATGAGAAAGTTGGACTGCGACACAGTCATTATAATGCCCCTTTTTTATAGTTTTTATAACATGTCAGAGAAGAAGACAAAATACTATCTATCTTACTTTCCAGAATTACTCTCATTTAACTATTACATTTACAGCTGCTTGTGTGACGGCAGTAACTTCGGAAAAGTAATATTTTGTTACCAGACGTTAAAATTTACTGGTGAAAAATTTCGCGTGTGATTAATGTTGCGCCCCCTCTTGTTTTAAGCTGTGATAAAAGAGCACGCTATTAGACACACTCTCCGGCTTAATTCTTAAAATGCTAGAAAATGAACTCAAAAGATGTAATGTCGAGTATGTATGCAAAATTGATAAGTGTAATTTTTTAAGAACACATACAGAACAGACTGCCTGATAATATAAGATAAAAGTTTTGCGATATTTAAGGTGACTGCCTACGTTGAAAATGCCATTTTTTGATTATTTTGGCCAATTTTATCTTTTGCAAGAGTCGTGTAATTCAATATTTTCTCTTTTCAAAACCGTTTTCATTTTCATTCTACATCAATCAGAAACAGCGTTATAGCTATTTTAAAAACATCGTCTGCAACAAAATTGAAGTAACGAACAAATTTAAATACGTTTTTCTCAGAAGTATGTTTTTTAGCACAAATCTCTACCTTTAACATGATATCTCACATAATAATGCATATAATTTGATAAGATATTCAGGAAATGATTAAGATGCTGTTAATGAAATGACGCACAATGATTGATGTATAATAAATAGTTATTTATTTGGGGTTGATTTTATAAGGAAAGGAATGACGAATCGGGAAAAAGTTTCATATTGGAACATAAAATTGTCTGTATTAGTATTGCATTTTAAAATTTCTCTAAGATTGTAGGTCATTTTTAAGATAACTGTCATATGTATTATGTGTGAGAAGGAAATTAAAATAATAAAATTCGAATTTTGTTCAGAGTGATAGGCGTTTTAGCTAAATTTCATTAAAAAATACTTCAAATTGACCAATTTATGAAAAAGTATGGTATTTACAAGTAAGTTTTTGTTCATTTTTTAATTTTTAGAGCTATTTTATCATAAAAGACCAAAAAATTTTTAAAAAATTGATTGTTTTAAAAATTTGCCTCCGAACGTAGTCAGTCACCTTAATTAAAAATATTCTAGATGTTAAACTGCTGTGTACAAACCCTATTGGATTCGCTCACCTCAATGTTAATGGTTGAACTCACTGATATAGATGGCGCTGCTAGCGCAGTTTTGAAATCTTTGATCAGAGAGCTTCTGGACAGGTGACGTAACGTACACACCTACTTCTATGTACTAGTGATTTGAATATTAAATTTGTTACGTTTTTGATTGTCGTCGATGAGTGAGACACTACAGAATTATACTATATGGGACCACTGAATCACAACACAGATCTGAACTTACGATGCTGATATCTGTTAATTTATACAGAAAATTTGTCCGCTATTTACAACTACATAAATGCTGATGATTCAATAAAAATGGTATTTTAATATAGCCTGAACTTTTCTGTATTTTGCAACAGAATACGTATAAATTTCGTCTACCGAAGGAACTTAGGGGACCGTGGACCTTTATTTGAGCAAATCTTTTTAATTTTAATATTGATTGTGTTATTGTATTAAATATGTATATTTCTGTAGGATAATAGTACCAAAATAATTTTTTTTCAAAGTAAAAATCATTCATCATTTACTTGAATGATGAGGTCATTTACTTGAATTCATCAAAGTAAAATTGAATTCAAGTAAAAATGATTTATAAAGCCTCTACGAAGTAAGTAATTAAGGTAAATGTAGAAATAAACTTTAAATCCGATTTTCTCAAAACACAGATTTTTCAAGGTTTTTAGATATATTTTAAATGCTCCATGCGACTTAATTTATATTCAAAATTCATGAAATTTGTAGGGAAGAATTCTGATACTGCTTACAAAGAAACTGGGTATGCATTTTACAATTCGTCTGCATTAAAGAAATTACATTTGATTTATAACTTATTAAAAGGCAAAATTTTGATGAAAATCGGGATCGAATTCAGAAAAAAATTTCTTCAAAATTAACTATTGAAGGGCTTAAATAATTGATACCTATATTTGTTTGTAATACAGTTATAAGGGATTAAAATGCAAAATCCAAGAAATATCTTAATTATTAAGTCGCAGGGAGCATTTTAAAATTTTGTTTATAAATTTAAAATTTTTTTTTTAAATATTAATGTTGGGAAAGAACAAGGATATCAGATTTTGCTCTGAAACTTGACTCACCAGGTAGCGCTACTGCACTACGATAAATGAACCAAAAAACTGCTCTTCCCTAAGAGACGGTTAGTGAGTGTGTTGTACGCGGCTAACGTGTCGCATGCATTCAACGAATGCTTCTTCTTTTATTATTTACTCAGATAGTCAGTAATGTTATTTTTTGTTTAATAAAGATTTCTTTTCTTACTTCCACAAGATTAGCTATCTTTCATTCCTGTGAATCCAGTATCACCAAGAGATCTCTCAACCTTTTTTGACAACATACCAAAGGTAAGAAAACCTTTAATATTCTACATCTACGAATCTGCACGCCTTCGGACAAAGTCCAACATTTTGATTATGAGACTGAGAATCGATGAACTGAACTTTTATAATCTCCACAGTATATTGAAGTGCATTATTTTTTTTATACAGTTTCGATTCTTGAACTTTTTTTTATCAACTTTTTGAACTGTTAATTATAAACTGTTTTGAAAATGTCGAGCATAAAAGACCATCATCTCATTGATAAGCTTACTGATAATAATTATTCTGTGTGGAAATTTAAAATAGAACAGATTCTAATAAAAGAGGGTCTCTACGACGTTGTATTTGAAGAGAAACCGGAAACCGAAACTCCTGCATGGTTAAAAAATGACAGAATCGCCAAGGCGTTAATATGTTTAAATATTTCGGATTCACAAATAATTCATGTATTGCATGCTCAATCTGCTCGAGAAACATGGCAAAAGTTAAAAGGAGTACACGAACGAGTAAATTTAACAAATAAACTTTTTCTTCTGAGAAAATTATACTCCATTAAATATAAAGAAACAACCAAAATGCAAGAACATATCCAGGAAGTTTTGATTTTACATGAGAAATTACGCAGTATAGGGGAAGAAATAAAAGAAAATAATTTGATCGCGATTCTGTTATGTTCGCTACCAATTTCTTATGACCCCTTAATTACAGCTATCGAAAGCAAATCTGAACAAGAGTTATCGCTAGAATATGTGAAAAATAAATTGATAGATGAATATTCCAGACGCGTTGAAATGAGACAAGCTAACCAAAAATTCGATTCACTCGCATTAAAGGGGTATAGTGAGAAAACGAAATTAAAATTCTGTACATTTTGCAACCGGAAAGGTCACGATCGCGAGCAATGCTTTTATCTGAAACGCAATAAAACCGGAAATCGAGTGCATCAAAACCACAAAATTCAAAAAGGAAATGACTCGGAATATCATCGTCCGCCGCCACCTAGCACGTCAAAAAATAATCATAAATTATTTCAAGCTGAATTGCAGCTATCTTCGGATGTCAGTGGGAAACAAAATATAAAGAATCAATCGGACGAAAAAGTTTTGAAGCAAGAGGGGATAAATTCCGCAGACCATTTTGTGCTAACAGCAAGTGAGAAAAATGAATGCAAATATACCGTAATTTTTGATAGTGGTGCTACAAGTCATATGTTCTATGACAAGAGTTTTTTCTCTCAGTTAAATGAAAAACACAAACAAGTTGTAACTATTGCAGATGGAACAAAACTTAATTCGCAAGGGATCGGTGAAATATCTTTTCAGTGCGAATCTTTAGAAGGAATTGTAAGAAAAATAAAACTTGTAAATGTTTTATATGTTCCTGAGTTGGATTCTAATTTACTCTCAGTGCAGGCAGTAGCCAATAAAGGATATGTAGTAACTTTTGAGGATGACGTGTGCACAGTTAGAAAGGGTGATGAAATAATAATTGACGCGAGATTAGGTAGAGGTTTATATAGAATAAATATAAAACCCGTAGAAAAAAAATTGTTTTCTGTCTCCGAAACACCTGTGTTATGCACAAATAATAACTGTATCTTAAAATGGCACAAAAGATTAGGCCATAGAAATTTGGAAACTGTTAAGAAAATTGTAAGGGAAGATTTAGTTTGGGGAATAACCATTAATAATTGCTCTCACAGTTTAGAATGCCCAACGTGCATTAAAGCCAAACTGAGCGAAAAACCGTACCCAAAATATCCGTCACATCGATCTGAACAAGTCTTGGATTTAATACACACAGACGTGTGTGGTCCTATGGAGGTTGATAGTTTAGGGGGAATGAGATACTTTGTAACTTTCATCGAGGATTTTTCGAGATACACTCAAATATACTTTATGTCATCGAAAGAGGAAGTTTTTGACAAACTCAAAGAGTATGTTGCGTCAACCACAAATAAATTTAGATTGACAATTAAAGCTATTAAATCCGATAACGGAAAAGAATATTGCAATGAAGCCGTTGATCGTCACCTAAAGGAACTTGGAATTGCTGCACAAACCACAGTTCCGTATTCTCCGGCACAAAACGGTGTCGCAGAAAGGAAGAACCGCTCCATAGTCGAGATGACGCGCGCTCTATTGATTGATGCAAACATGCCGAAAACTTTTTGGGCAGAAGCAGCAGCAACTGCGGTGTATTTACAAAACAGACTACCAACGAAGTCTACTGAAAAAACGCCTTATGAGATGTGGAACGGTCGAAGACCGAATTTAAGCCATTTAAAAAAATTTGGATGCAAAGCATATTTTCATATCCATAAACAAAAGAGAAGAAAGTTGGATGAGAAAGCAGAAGAAGGGGTATTCGTTGGATACGACCTGAGAAGTACTGGGTATAGAATCTATACAGGAGGACGAAGAATAGTCGTCAGCAGAACCGTAAAGTTCTTAGAAAATTCTAACCCATCACATTCGAACAATGAAAATTCCAATGGACGCTACGATTTAGTTCAATTTAATCTCCCACAACCTCAACATGATGATAATGACGATATTCCTGAAGAGGGAAGCGAAGATGAAAATAGAGATTCAGAAATACCTACACAATCAACAAGAAGCTCCGAAAGAAAAAACAAAGGAATTCCACCTGAAAGGTATGGCTATAAAATAAAAAATGAATCTCAAGCGTTTATAACTGAAAACAAAGATCCACAGTCCTATAATGAGGTATTATGTTTGCCACAAGAAGAAAAACAAGAATGGTTCAAAGCCATGCAAAATGAATTAGACTCCCTAAAGAGAAATCACACTTACGAGCTAACAGAGTTACCTAATGGAAAGCACGTAGTTGGAAATAAGTGGGTATTCAAGAGAAAAAGAGGTGATAATGGCAAAATTAAATACAAAGCTAGACTTGTTGCTAAAGGTTTCACACAAAAATATGGAACAGACTATGACGAGACTTTTTCTCCAGTGGTAAAACACACCACTATAAGAAGTTTTCTTACATGGGCAGCGTATAATAAAGCAAAGGTACATCAAATCGATATAAAAACAGCGTTTCTAAATGGAAATTTGAATGAGGAAATCTTCATGAAGCAACCGGATGGTTTTGAACAAGACAACAGAGTTTGCAAACTAAAAAAGTCAATCTATGGACTCAAACAAGCAGCGAGATGTTGGAATGAAGAAATAGAAAAAACGCTCAAAAATCTAAAATTTGTACAAAGCGAAGCTGATCCCTGCCTGTTCTTTAAAGGAAGTAACAATGACAGAATAAATTTAATTGTGTATGTCGACGACATACTCATAAGTTCTAAAGAAGAAAATTTAATTCGTCAAGTCATTGAGGACATAAAGAAAAACTACGAGATAACAGATTTAGGAGAAGCAAAACATTTCTTAGGAATTGAGATAATTCGAGAAGACGACGGAAGCTTTCTACTATCTCAAAGAAAAAAGATCAATCAACTTGTGAACGAATTCCAGCTTCAAGATGCAAAACCTACTAATATACCAATGGAGACTAATTATTATGGCCAACAGAAGGAAGAAAATCTTCTGACTTCAAACGATCAATATAGACAAGCAGTTGGAACACTGCTTTATATTTCTTCAGTTACTCGTCCAGACATAGCTGCCGCTACCCATATCTTGAGTAGACGAAACAATAATCCTAGACAAAAGGACTGGAACGGAGTTAAAAAAATAATTAGATATTTAAAAACGACAGAAGATCTTGGTTTACGGATAGCGTCAGGATCTTTTCCTAACCTCTCCGTGTACTCGGATGCTGACTGGGGACAAGATCCTCAAGACAGAAAATCAACATCAGGATATATTTTCTTTTTGGGAAAGTCATGCATCGCGTGGTCATCGAGAAAACAGACTTGTGTTTCACTCTCAAGTGCAGAAGCAGAATATGTGGCGTTGTCACAGGCAATGCAAGAACTGTCATGGCTATTAAAATTGACTGACGATTTAAATATTTCACAGAGACTACCCATAAAAGTTTTTGAAGACAACCAGTCGACGATTAAACTTATAGAGTCTGAGAAACATCACTCCCGCACAAAACATATCGATACCAAGTATCATCACATACGAGACTTATACAAAAGAAACATAATTGATTTGTTTTACCTTCCTACTGAAAAAATGACTGCAGACATTTTAACGAAACCACTTCCGAAACCAAAGTTTCAAATTTGCAGAGATCATATGCAGTTGGCGCAAGTTTCTATCGCAAAAGGGGGAAATATGTTGGGAAAGAACAAGGATATCAGATTTTGCTCTGAAACTTGACTCACCAGGTAGCGCTACTGCACTACGATAAATGAACCAAAAAACTGCTCTTCCCTAAGAGACGGTTAGTGAGTGTGTTGTACGCGGCTAACGTGTCGCATGCATTCAACGAATGCTTCTTCTTTTATTATTTACTCAGATAGTCAGTAATGTTATTTTTTGTTTAATAAAGATTTCTTTTCTTACTTCCACAAGATTAGCTATCTTTCATTCCTGTGAATCCAGTATCACCAAGAGATCTCTCAACCTTTTTTGACAACATACCAAAGGTAAGAAAACCTTTAATATTCTACATCTACGAATCTGCACGCCTTCGGACAAAGTCCAACAATTAAAATTATAAAAAGACTGAACATTTTTTTAAGATATTCTATATACTTATGGTGAAATGTATATATGCACAAAATTTCATATCTCTATGATAAAAACTTAAAAAAAAAAAAAAATTAACATCCACCGTTCCCTTATTTAGCGTTCAAAACACACTATACCATATTTTTCCCCGAATAATTTAAAATTTAAAAATATTATTTACATTTTCTTTTAAAAACGAAAAATGTCCCAAGTAGTACAATTTTTTTCTGTTTTACGGTCTACAATTTAGAAAAAAAAGAATCTTTAAATTTAAATCAGCAATTCTTGGACACGTTTTCTCCATAGGTTAACATTGAGGGGAGCGAATCTAATAGGGTTAGTACACAGCGGCTTTAAAGTACTGAAAAATAATTATTTCAGAAAATAAAACTTTACACTCGATTTCCCATTAATGGTTTTGCATCACAGAAGACTAAAGCGAAAGATATTTTGAAGGAGTGAATGACGCGAAGCACGGGTTTTTAACTACGTCCCCATTAAGCATTAACAGTAATAACAACAGGATTTATAAAATGACCATTACAATGGTATTATTTTCATTTCTTTCTTAGCAGAGATTAAATAGAAAGTGAGTCAGCAAGAGATCAAAATAAATAAGAATGAAAAATGCTTAGCCTGACACCATTATAAATGTTACTTTCATTTGAAAAGTAATCTATGCTAAATCTCTTATAATCAAGCCGAAAGGAAGATATATTTCGAATTCTTTTTTTTTTACTTGTTTCGTTGTAAACCGTTAGAAAAGTAAATCACTGCTAATGAAAACCAATGGAGGAATTTAAAATTTATTCTTGAGCAGTAATTTTTTTTAAGGAAATAAAAGCGGGCATGAATCCATAGAAGTTAAATATCATACTTTTTTTCGTCGCTTTTAGTTTTATATTTTCTTTTCCAAAACAATCAACTGAAAGTAACATATGTAAGGAATGTTACCATTACCTGTCATCATAAATATACGTCGTGAAGGGGCTATTCTCTATCAGGCTGATTCTAAAGCATCGTGATTACAAAATGTAAATTTCCATTACTTCAGAACAGAGTTTAAGAAAAGACTGAGTAACCCAACACCAATGATTTTAAAAATTACGTCTCTCTGTATCTCTGTATGTACTATTTTCAAAATTCAGATATCTACTCTTTATCATTACATCAAATAAGATATTGCTGGGGGTGGGGGGAGGGGATTTTTAACTTAAAAAATGGAGCAAAAATTCAGCAAGTACTGAAAAAAGTGTAGAAAGTTAACTATAGCTGGCTGTTGGTTGCTATGCCGGTGACGGTTAAGCCTAATATTGCGATCATTTATGATGTTTCTTTCTTTCACGCCTCTCTCTTAATGAAATATTTCTTCTTCGCTTTATTTCTTGAGACTGTTCGCAATTTTCCCATGAGTGTGCAACTCGCTTTCGAGCATTCCTAATTCCAGTACGTATCTCTATGTTGACATGCGGTTGCAAATTGCGGACGGCCGCTAATGTTTACATCTGATAGTTGCAGACGTTGCCATTCGGAGTGTAGAAATATTGTCGATTTTTGTGCCGCATGCCTACGCGTTTTATATATATATATTCTGAGTTAAAACAAATAGAAAAATTTCTGTATGATCGTTTACCAATAAATAATGAGACACATTTAAATTCTCTTCGCAGTTGCCGTCTAAAATTATTTCATAGCTACTGTATAAATTGCGTTATATATTTATCATACATTTTATACAGTAATTATCAAAATTATAAATCATAAATATTAAATACCGTAAAAACTCGATTATAATACGCACCCGAGTATAACACACATGCTTGATTTTTTCCGAAATTTTCGGAAGAAAATTTAAATTTGACTATAATACGAACCCAAAATTTTTCAATATTTTATTTTAAAATTGCACAAATATATATTAGCAGAAATAAAATTTGTAATACAACACATTACGTTCAGTAGAACAAAAACTTAAACATTTTTTATTCAAAACAAACAATACTGTCAAATTATCTGTCTTAATCACTTTCTCTTGTTTTTGCGTCCATATCATAAGTATTGGTGTCGTCGTAATACATATAACCATCATCATCCTCATTTGATGAAAACTGCCCAGCCTTCCATAATATGTTGTTCTCACAGCCGTCTCACGTTTAACAATTGATAATTATTCTGCTGTCGTATAGGACGGTATTAAAGAAAATTTGTGGAAAATAAATAAAATAAAATAATAATTTTTGCACTTCAAACAACCGGGAACTATCACTATTTCAAGGGACCTGTTATTAAACGGACGCATGTGCGTTACGAATTGTGAAATCCGTTTGTTTAAAAGGAATACTTACTTAGTAAACGGGTGGATGAATCACGGATTGCAGATGCGCGCACACCCGTGTTGTGACAATGTCTTACAGCTGCTGTACGTTAATTTATCCAATGTTTAAAACTACCTTTTTTTGTACTCGAGTATCTCATTTTTTCGGATTAAAATGTGAAAAAAAGTGCGTATTATACCCGAGATTTTACGGTAAATCATTAATATGTTACGTAAGTAACACTTGTTTCAAAATATTCATTTCAATAAAGTTTAGAATTTATGGCCTTTCCTCATAGCTTGTAGAGATACATCTGGTCATAATATATAGAATGTAAAAGAAATTTGCTTCTAACCTTATCTTTAAATCTATCTTAAAAAGAAATGATTGAATGGTTGGTGTCGCGTACATTGTAGACGTCAAATTAAACAATGAGTGTTCAGCGTAATTACTTAATAATATTAAAAGAAACAGCGGAAAGTGCTCTCATTGTAACTGGTTTTTAAAAGCTTTGGTGCGCGAACTTGTTTTGATCGAGATCCACTTTCTTTCAATAAAATCACTCGAACCCCAATGATTATTTGCTGGTAGTGGCAAATAACAAATAATAAATAATAAGAAAATTATAAGAAAAATGAAGTTATCAAATGTTAACAAACTATGTTACTGAT